>JAQMYJ010000009.1:18214186-18244874 GCA_030014305.1 Clarias laeviceps
ACTCACACACACACACACACACACACACACACACACACACACACACACACACACACACACACACACACACACACTCTTATATATCAGTGTTGCAGAAAGTTGTGCACGAGCATGCATACGAATTTCTAGGGATTTCTCCGATTTACTCCGTGAACTGTAATAAAGTTGCATAAACAGAACAGAACCCTGGACTGACCGATTTAATGCATGTTTAGCTCTTCTAGGAAATGGAAGTGAGTTGATGATTAAAAAAAAAAAAAGTGTACTTTGCTCAATACAAAGCTGTCTCAAGTGACGAGACGAATGCGATTGGCCTCTGTGCTAGCACGTTTCATGACCTCGCGTTTACCACCAGAGGGTAAACCGAGAAACCCTCCATATTAACACCACAGTCAATAGTTCAGCGAGTTGTCCCCCAGAGCAATGACTAAAAGCTGTGGAGAAACATGTAAGCAGTAACAGCTTGGGAACGTAGCGCTGACCTCCAATCATCTCGCTCCTCAAGAGACAGGTAATACGATCCTGCCCTGTTGGACGGCCACTCGGATACGAGAGCTCGCACGGTGCACCGGACACGCAGCGCTACCCGACTCGACATATGGATTCTGTGAAGCCTTTTTAATGAGGTGCCTCTAAATATTTGGAGGACGATAATAACGAAAATGGCCGAGTAACCCTGAACCACCCTGCAGACTCTCTATCCTCTTCAACTCTCCCATTAGCTACATTCCAGTCTGCTTTTCAGAAGAAAGGCTTTCGAAGTGTTTACTCAGCCACTCCTTTTCTCCCTCAGAGCGTTCATCCGGGCAGCTGCTCCGGCCTCGTGCTTCCCCCGCGACGCTCTTCCGCAGTTGTTTTCCTTTTTGTCTTGCTCGGTTGTTCGGAGGTCAAGTTTTGTCTCTGTTGACTTTTTTTTTCTCTTCTTCTTCAAGGCATCTGAAATGTTTGGGTGTAAAGGAGCATTAAGATTGAATAGAACTTTTTCTTTCTGAGAGCTCTCACTTTCTTTCCTCTTCAATGTTCTCATGCGACAGTTCCACTCTGGATAAAGTTAAGCAGATTTAACTTTGTGGTGTATCAGGCTCTTTCAGGGTTTTTGGCTACATTGCAGACAGTAATGTCCTTGGTTTCTTTGTACAGAGTAGTACAAAAAAAAATACAGTTGCTTTTTGTCTAGCAGTCTTGCGACTTCTCCTTATTCTACCCTTCCTGATTATTTCCCTTTCCCTTTTCTTCGGTTCTAGATTCTTGGTGCATGTGACCTTCCATTTAAAGAAAAAAAAAATGCTAACACAAAGAAAGCATATTCTTAGAATTTCCTGTAACGGCTATTAAAATAACTTAACTTTAACTTAACGTAACTTGGCAACATTTACTTATTCTCTCGAAACGCTTAAACAAGCCAAGTAGTTGATTAAAGCTTCAAAACTAAGTGGATCCAGCTAGCTTTGGTCTTTATAGTAATGTGTCAAGCATGTAGACATGAACGGCCATTGATTAGTCATGATGACTGAGTCCATTTCATGTCCGAGAATGCATCTAGATTGCTGAGCATTATGTTGATGTTGGAGCAATTCTGAACAAATTCTTATCCTTGCCCTTGGATGTACCTTTTACTTATACTATTTGTTATACCGTTACTTGAAAAATATCTTTTAGCTTCAAAAAGACACACAACCCTCTAGGGGTGTTCAGATATTATACCTTCTAAATATACGATTTATACTTTAAGTCAAACTGGAACTTGGGACAATTCATGTGAATGAAGACATACAACCTGTTGACTTCAAGCACATCAGTGTGAACATTACCTGCGGTAAGACATTTGAATGGTGCAAATGTATTCAAGAAGGCCGTACATCTGTGAATAACAATCCTGGCTGAGGTGGCTTGGAGCACACTGCAGTCGTTCCCGTCCACATATTGGAAAGTTCTCATGGAAAAATAAACAGTGTGTTATGGTCACCAAAGGTGTTCTGTTTTTGCAGGACAATGCACAATTGTATACCGCAAACTGCACTGTAAGGAACTTTTGGGCCGTTAAAGGAGTTCCTGGGAGGCCAGCGTTTCAGATATAAAGCAGGCAGTCTGATCATGGCTCTGGCGTACTTGGGAAAACCTTCAACCTTGTTGGTATCCAGGCACTAATGAGCCAGTTTGTGCATAAATATTGAGACTTATTGAAACACCACATATTAACTAACTTAAAGCATTGTCTAAGATGTATACTTACTATCTATGAATCCATCCATCCAGATGGCTGAATGAATAGATTGTCAGCCAAAAAATTTATACATGCATCAAGAAAAGAAAAAGGAATAAAAAAAAGGAAAGGTTATGATCCTTTCCTTTGCAAACAAAAAAATATATATATTTATTGATTTATTTCTTAATTTTTCTTTTTTGCAAAGCTTGTATGGGAGAGCATCTAACTTTAATGCTCTCCCCCCCACCCCATTAGTTTCTCTTCGTTCTCTCAATATGGCAAAAAGTAGAAACAGGAAATCCACAAGAAAAGATAGAAAACCTTATGATTGTGGTCGTTACTTGAATTCTAAGCCCGATGAAAGAACAAGGCGTTGGTGTAAGTGCTGAAACAGCAGCCACCCACTGTAAAGGCTTCTTTCACAGAAATGTTTCAAGAACATGTTTGTTTGTTCTTGTTTAAATACCCATCAGGTTGAGTTCGGTACATCACGACAGCTAAAGTTTAATTCAGATCCTCTGAATGTTTGTTTTTAATTCATTTTCAATCTTTCAGATGTATGTAAAAACATCCTAGCTGTAGCTGTCTTTATCTGCTGCACTTTTAGCGCCTGAGCTAATCCTTGGCGTATACGGGCCAGCTTGCCTGTGGGCTGCGGTTTTTCTTTTCTTTTCTTTTTTTCCTTTTTCGACTGTCGCATCCATTTATCTTCCTCTGTTTCTTACTTTCACTTATATGTGTGTGTGTGTGGTTGCGCACAATTGCCCCAGATTTTTCCATGAATCAAGTCTCTCATATTTCTTTGAGACACTGAAATGTGCCCCACCTTCTGCCGGCAGGTTTGGCAGGATGAAGCCCGAAAGAAAATGCTCGTTTGTTTCTGTTTTCTGTCGTCTTTCTCTGATGACGTGTTTGGTGTGTCTTTCACACTCTCTCACTTCTCTTTTTGTTTGCTGTGGAGTTGCTTTGCGTCTGTGAGTGGAGTTATTGTATTTGTCAGGTCAGAGTGATGAGGGGAAGACCACGTGTCCAAACATGAGCCTCTGACCTGGATGCTCTGTCACCACAGCCTAGAAATCCCCTCTCAGATTGTTGAAAAATAAGCCTCCACCACAGACCAATGTTAGAGTTGAGGAGATGAGTTTGTTTTTCAGGAAGCTCAGATTCACTCTTATTTCATGAGACCTCATGAGAGGTCTGAAGTCTCCCTTCGTGCCTGATGCTGTTTTGGATAAGGACGATGGGCCATGTCTGGCTCTCATGATGTCGATTTTATTTATTTATTTTATTTGTTTTCATTTAGAATAATAATTTACAGTGCAAAAATCTTGACGCCCCTCTTTTCTTCATGTTTTTCTTCCAATGACCCAGACCTTCTTGTATATTTTTATGTAGTCTTGTGGAAAATATCCAGGCTCCCTGAAGGACTTTTCTGGCCCTGGACCTAAACAATTTCAGAAAAAGATTATTTTTAAGCCATACAGTACAGACCAATAATCATCCAATTATTACAAAATAATCTTAAAAAAAAAAAAAGCTTAAACCAGTGATAAACAGGAGCAGATGATGACAGATGATCAGGGTGGTGATTAGAGTACTGATGATGCTGAATACTGATTGGTTGTAGATCCAACAGACGAGAGGGGAAGTGAGGTTGCTGCTGAGGTTGATACATAAATGACCAATTTTGTATCTTAAATTGCACTTTGCAGCTTGTCACTGTAAAACATTTGTTCCCTTTTTTATTTTTTTTTCATTTAATCCACATATTACATAATTTATAGAGATGGAGGGCGGAAAATGATTATGAATCGCAATTTTTTTTGTGTGTGCTGATTGACATATTGCCACACTAACACCAAAATTGATTGAAAAATTATATATATTAATATTATATTATATAATGTGTGTATATAATAATGCCGTGCGCTCACTAAAGTTGAGTTTTGAGACTTCAGGGACATTTGAGGAGGTGAAACATCGCAGTTTCTTTATAATCCTACAGGTAGTACACTAGATGTATATCCCGTGTAGTAGGAGTTAATTATTGCCAAGTTTGTTTAGAAATAATAATTATGGTGGAGGACAGATATACGTGCTGCTCAGGTAAATGTTAAACTCTTGTATTTGGAGTTAGTTTGTATTGTTTAAATGCCGCATTGGTTTTTAAGTGAGAACTAATTTTATAAGTAATGGGCAACATTTAATTAATGCTAAATCTTTTTATTTTTTATTTTTTTAAGGATTAAAAGTGGTGAAAAAATCGGTTGAAAATGGAATATAGAATCTGGATATTTATAAAATTGCGATACCTGTAGAATCGCAATTTTAATCTAAACGGCACTGAGGTATCGGGAGATGACTGGTCTCTTATAATTAAATTTAATTTAATACGGAAAAGTGACGGCTGCCTCAAGACGTTTGCACAGTCCTGCTTATATTTTGTTTTTAATAATTTCTTTGGTTAAACTTTTAATATAATTAATTATTTATTCATCTAGAATTATCTAAAACTTTATTACAATTGTATGAAGATATCATTTCTAATTTTGCTTGATTATGGCAATTTTGCTTGGGGGGTTATTTGTAAGGTGTTATTTGTGAGGTGAAATGTGACCAGAAATTCTTCACCTTCAGTTCTTGTTTGTGTCCATTACTGCTGACGTCGTTTTTTTTTTTTTTTTTTTTTTTTTTTTAAACCAACATCCTCAAAAGCAGAGTATTTATTAATAGGGTTGTTTTTTCATTATAGCACTCTGATCTCCATATAAGGCTTTAGACTTCATGTGACCGCATTCCGTACGGTCTATAAAGTGAATGTTTAACAGGTAGTAAGTTGGCAGTACGCTGCGATAAGAAACCACAACCAGGAGGCCATGTCTCAGGTAAGCCCACCAAGTGTGCGTTTAAGATAGTCATGTTCCATTTGCTGTGACCTTGAAGCACGGCAAGTTATATTGTCTCAAGGTTCGACCGTGCACATAATGTCGTCGTTGTTTACAGCCAGATAACAGTACTTGGTCATGGGCTTTTGAAGTTAAAGAGAGAGTGGGTCTTGTTCGTAGCCCTGTAAGCACTTCTGTTGACGCGTTGAGTAACTTCAACCTCAGGTAAAACCAGTTTGAGGTGAAAAAAAACGAGTTTAGTTACATGATGATCCATGGTAACATGAAACTGGATATAAATGTGCTCGTGGCTAAATCGCACTTTTTAACACCTTTTGAACACTTTAGCCTACATAGACTGATTAATCGTACCACAGCTACTCGTCGTTACTTTAGTAGTGATATATACAGTATTAGGGTTTAAAGCTTGGATCTTCTGCAAATACTCGAGTTTTTTGAAAGTATTGCTGCTTCTCCTTCTGAATTTATGTTCCCATCTATTTAACTGGAGTGTGAAGTAGATAATCACAGGGGAAAAGCTTATTGCTTTGTGTTAGATGATATTTAATGTGTGTGGTTTTTTTATTTATTATTATTTTTTTTAAATACATTGTCATTTTCAATACTTCAACACCTGTAAGAAAACAGCTGCTTTAAATAAATCATACAGTAAACTTTAATGTTGCTACTAAATCAAATAAAAAAATCTAAGTGAATCAACAGTCTAACTAGACTTCAAAGCTTTATTGGGGTTAGTACCTTAAATATTGTAGTGCATTAGAAAGAATTCTCATGCTAAGTTTTCTGATTCTTCTAAAAAAGAATGCATGCAAAATTCCATGAAGGTGCAACAAACACCTGGAAAAAAGACCAGCATTATTCCTGGATTAGTTGGATTACCAGGAGGGTTATGAACAGATATCGATGCATAACTTCAGCCTAATGGGCATTGTGCACAGTGAGATCTTCCAAGTAAGACGTCGTCACTGTACTTCAGTGAGTGAAATTCCGAGTTCTGTTTGAAGCAATGTCGTTTTCAAATGGCCTCTTCTCTGAAGATCAGTGGGTCGACCTGGAAGTTCTGCTTGTGACCCTGCCTCTCACTGACGCTGTTCTGGGTTTCTCGTTCTTGGGTCTTTTTCAGATTGAGATCTCATTGATGGGTGTCCAAATTTTTGTTTACTGCTACATGGTTCAAGTCAAAGGCAAGTCGTATTTTGCAGCATACCACGTTTATTTGGCACAGAAAGCGGTTCTGTTATGCCAAAAACCCGGTTGGATTTTATGTACTTGGAAATCATGTGACCGTGTAACATGTCATGGAGTTGAAGTATCAGTGTTGTTCATGTGTACACGTGTTCAGCTTCCTAAAGCTGTTTGTGTGTGTGTGTGTATATATACATGTTTGCGTGCGAGTGTGTGCATGCCTCCCCTGCCCCCCACCTGCCCTCTCCAGAGGCCATGCACTACTTCCAGCACTCGGGCCATTAATGGTCTGCCTGCTCATCAGCTCTCTTGGCTCAATTGCCCTGACGCTGGAGCTTTGTGTGCGTGTGTGTGTTAAAGTAGCACTCGGGCTGGAACACAAGTAAGGTGTTATAAAACATACTTCCAACCCTACGACTGCGCCTCCTCTCTTCCCATATAGTGCGGTTATAGAAAGCATGTCAGGGTAGATGATGTCCACAGCAGGTTTTCTTGATTCTATCCTAAAGTCTGTGTGGTGTTTCCTAGCTGACCTGCTTTAGAAGGACAGGAAAGGAAAGCTGGAGGGGGTTTCGAGGTTAGTGGAGATGTGCCATGCTGAGAGAGGCTGGTGTGGAGATGGTGGGGGTCGCGGTGCTCCGGTGGGGGCAGAGTGTCGCACACTGCGTCGGTTGACTAGGAGGAATTTCTCCGCATTCCAGCCACATACCAGAGCTGGAGCACTGGGACGCACAGACTGCACAGCATGCATCATTGATTTCCCATTCTCTGCACCTGCATCAGCCACCACCACAGCTGCTGGATTTTTCATTCAGGGTTTTTATGGTGTTTAAAATCCAACATGGACACTCGCAAAGACTTCTGGAATTGTTATATTTTGGCCCCCCGATGTGGACGTGTGAAGCTTGAGTCACAAAAGCGTGCAAGAAGCTACACGGGACACCAAGCAGTGAGCGTGTCTAAATGGAGAAATTATTTATAATAAGTCCAAGTCTCGGATTACCTCCAAAAATAAAAGCCGTTTGCAGAGTTCTGCCATCATGTGAGGCCTTTAAGAGCCTGGAGGCAGGATGCATCCAAAATATTTAGCCTTTGATACTTGTGCGCCTACTGTGGTGGTGAAAGTTTACTTCACATCACATGGTGGATATACACAAATAGCAAAAAAAAAAAAAAATCCGGCAGTTAAACTTTGACTTTTTGTGTGATGTTTATTTATTTTAAACAAATAGACAGTGTCTTATGCCATTCTGAAACAAAGTTTATAAGTTTGGTTTCTTCTTCTTATTATTATTATTACAGCTTAGGGATAAAACAATTACATAATTTTTTATTATTCATATTTTTTTTTTTTACTATACCTTTTAAAGATATTGCAGGAATCAACAGTCTCCTGGCTGACTGCATTATTTACAGCCATCATTAGCTGACCTGGCACTAAAACATAATTTTACAGTAGCTACTATCTGATTAATATCCTCTCTTATTATTTGTTAAACTCCCAGCATCAGTCTGTGGGACCCGACTTGCATTCTTCACTTTTAACTTTATACCTTTCCGATTATTTTCTGTATTTAACAGTATTTATTAATATCAGCAATCAAATGTTAACCCAAGATTTAAAGAGTAAATCTCCTTACACTCCTAGTGTTTCCAAGCTCTTGGAAATCCGGTGCTCATGTTTTTGTTGGTGTTCTGGCATAATTGTCCATTATTACTAAATAATGGATAAAAAGTTAACATGCTATATTTTAACTTCATTGATGTTCAATTATTCAGTTTACGTTTATTATTCAGTAATATTTTGGTCCTGGTTTTGATTTTGAATTAAGTCAGTAAAATAAATAAATAAATAAATAACTTACCGCATTAAATTTCCAAAATGCTCTCAGGAGATCATTGCTGCTTCTTCTTTTGACTTTATGGGCTGTTAGGGGCAATACTGCCACCTAATGGACTGGAGTGTGGAGCAGGAGATTCGTAGGGGGAGAAAAAAACTGTAACTGCTTATTAAAATGCATTCTGATTCATTTATACTGAATCTAGTGTGTACAAAACAACCTATAAATGTGTGCACACGTGCATTTTGATGATACTAGTATGTAGGTATAAAGTATATCCTGTTATCTAACAGACTTCCAGGACGTCCCTGTGCAGCTAAGGGTGTACAGTAAGTTTGGTTTTTTTAATGTCCAGCAGTGTTGGTTACTTTCAATACATCTCTGTTGGAGAGTTCCTCATCGTCAACGCCAGCTAGAAATCCGTTCCACTTACTGTACTAGTATTCACATTACAGCTGAAGAGTTTCCAATTCGTTCAAGTGGTCATTTTCACCGAAGCTGTCGTCTGTGGTCTACTTGTCCTACTGTCTCTGCTGTGACTTTTGGACTCGTTGGCAGGACTGTGGTGTACAGTTCATTAAAAAGAATGACAAATATGCGTCTTTCAAAACATGCTGGTGTCTCGTGCTGCTGTTTGGGAACAGCTGATGGAAGGTAAAACCTTCTCGCCTTCTGTTATTTCGGACCGTATGCATCGTGTGATGTCCGCATGGACGCTGCAAGGGGTCAGCACCTCTGACTTCCCCAAGGACAAGGAGAGGAAGCTCACATTGCTCATACACTGAGCAAAAAGCCCTCCCCCTGATGGTGTCTAACATACCCAGAATGAAGATTTCATTTCTCTTTATCCAGTTATGCACTATTCCAGTTTCCTAAAGGTTTCTGTTCCCTAAATAAAGACAAGAGAGCTTGTGTTTTATTTTCATAGTCAGTTCCCGATCTTATGAGAGCCACTCTCGCTCTAAGCTGCAGATAACGGAGCTGAACAAAATAAGTCCTCACATTGGACTGTCTGATCTGCTGACTTCCTTTATATTAAACTTATTTTCAGAAGAGAAACCTTTAATACAGTATATTGCAAATCTCAGCTGTCTGTCTGCTCTGTTCTAACCCTGCAGATCTCATCCCCAAAAAAAAACACAAACTGTTTTTTTTTTTTTTTTTTTGGTGCTGATCCTGCTAGTGCAATCCAATATCTAATGGCACTGAATTAATTAGAAATGCCAGGAGTATAAATCTTTTAGCTTACAGCCCCAACTTTTAAAGTTCAAAGCTTGCTCAGTGCTTCTGCGGGACATTTGTTTAGGCTGTTTGATAATCTCCGTTAGGTTGTTTGGATGGGAAGTTTGTCTGCGTCATTGTCAGCTCTTTGATGAAGGAGGCGTTAATGTCTCTGGGGGTTTGTGAGGTAGACGCAAGGTACACATCTATAGATCTGTTTGCTCAGCAGCTCGACAGTGCCTCTACTCCTCCACCTGCCTGATGCTTTACATTGGTGCGGAACTTTTAATAAGTAAAGAGGCCATGACATCTAGGACTACAGGCTTCTCTTACATTTACATTCATTTTGGCAGAGCCAGAGCGACTTACATTTTTATTTGCTTATACATCTAGGCAGTTAAGGGTTAAGGGCCTTGCTCAAGGGCCCAACAGGGGCAACTTGGTGGTGGGGTTTGCTGGGATCTTCTAGATCATAGTTCAATACCAAAACGGATTTGTTGCTAGCAAATTTTAGCTATAGTTAATTATAGCTCTATAGCTAGCTGATGTATGGATTTCAGTTTAATATTTATTGCAAGTGTGTGCTTAAAAAGTAGGAGGAAGTAACATTATAAAAAATGTCAACCAAAATATTCATTTGCATTTAGACCCGACCTCTCCTGCCGTCTTCCTGTTTGTAAATCTATTTCGGGAAGCGTGGAACTTTTATTAAGAACATATGGAAATGCATACAAATTAGAATTTTGATTACACAATGTTCCTTTCCATAATCCAGAGAAGGGCAAATTATATATTATTATTATTAGAAGAACAAAATGTATCGAAACCTCTTTAGTCAGCCAGTTTTTATGATTGTAAATTATTTGGTTTGTCTCAACACAAATACAACCTTGTACAAATTTCCAAATAGACAAACTGAACAGCAGTCCTACTTATGGTAGATGGTAACGACTGAGTTAATAGTTAATACATCACTCTTCTGACTAGAGATGTTAATGATAAATTGTTAATTAAATAATGCCAGTAAAATTATAACCAATTAACAATGTATTACCTGATGATGTTTGTTTTGCATCTATTTCTCTGGAGCTCATGTACTGTATCTATTAACTTGTACCCCAAGAGCTGCTTGCAATTCACGCACCGTACAAAAAAAAAGTTTAAATAAACGTAAACTAATAAAAAAAACGTGTCGCCGGTTAGGATGCATTGTTAATAATTGATTCTTAACAGGAAATTTATGATGATCGCAAACCTGTTCATGAAATAACACATTGATGCTAAAGCTGCTCCTTCTGGCTGAAGAATCCAGAATCAAGAAGTCAACCATGACTTTGTTTATTGTGTTGGGAAACGCTTACAACGTCAAAACACCAACTGTTTATTGCAGTAGTATGACTGAGTGCGCCACCTACAGGTAACGGTGTAATGGAATGCAGGTCTGCAAAGTCATTTAGGATGGAATTCAATAATTTGGCTGAACAAACTAGCTTTGCAGGTTTTTAAAATTTTCTTTATTTTGCCATTTGAGAGCTGATTAAACTGTTGAATTGACTTTGTCTCAAAAGGCATGATTTATGGCTAGCTCGATCGCTGCTAATTAATCAAACTTTGGATGGTGAGGGTTTGGCTAAAGAGAGGCATTTGGGATCAGAAGAAAACTGACATTAAAAAGTGCTAACTTTATCTCTGTTGTTCTGTTTATTTTAATTTCTGGTTACCTGGATACGAATCTGCTGAATTTTAACCAGATATTGCGCAAGTCTTTGTTTTTAACTTAACGTAAACTCCACCATCTGATCTTCCTTCATCAGCGCTGATCATGTGCACAAATAGTTTCCCTATGTGTGTGTGTGTGTGTGTGTCGTTTCCTCATATTTGGAAAAGGACCATCAATGTTGACGCACAGCGTTTTTGGCTAAGATTTCACAAAACACCTGCTGCTTTTGTCTTGACCAGTTTTAGGACTCGAGCAGGTTATGTGTGTGTGTGTGTGTTTGTGTGCGCGGTTGTGTTTTATTTTAAATCGGTTATATCCTCTGATTTTCACTGTGGCCTTCTTTGTTTCTTTGTTGACCCATATTGTGTTTTTGACTTTGTTTAGTTGTCATTAAGCTTCTTGTGCCTTTGTCCATGTTTGGAGCCTTTATTTAAGGACTGCGGGTCGAGTGTATGGGACTGTTAAGTCCTTCTAAGAACAAGTAGCTCCTGCTATTATGCGCAGTACTCCGACTCCACTATCCCCTCCAGCAGAGAGCTGCCGATTGTCTCAGCAGTAACTTGAGTGCTGGGAACTGTGTAGTTCATGAGAAAGGGTGTGTGCGCGCTCACCGGCGTGTGTGTGCATGCGTATGTGTTTTGGTGTACATGCCAAAAAAATGGCTGTTTTTTAATTTGGAAACCGCGTATGTGCTCGCTCGCGGGTGCATGTGTGCCGTGAAGCACGGCGCTGGCTTATGAGGAGCTTCGAAGCGGATTCCCAGCCGCCGGCTCTTCTACGTCCCACCTGCGCGGCCACAATGCCTCTTTGTCCCCGGCTCATGGCACTGTGGGATAGCTGTTATCCGAGAGCCGAGGGCCGGTCACCACCGACTTTTTCTTTCAGAGCAGAGATGGTAAACTCTCGCTATCTGGTTTCGTTGTGCTCGAGTTAGGCTCCAGGGAGTTGAGTTCTCCTCTCGTGGGAGTGCGAGTGCTACGTGCCTCCCGCTTGTTTGTTTGCAATCCAAGTACTATAGTTACCTCTGGATGTACCAGAAGGTGTTTGGTGCAGACTTTTTGAGTTCTCTCAATACTCAGTCTATGTCAGTTAAGTGAAGCGAACTATACTTGACTGTTTATTTAATTTTTTTTAACTACGAAATAAATTCATTCTAAGCAGCTGCACCTTGAATCATGAAAATCGGAGACCGTGAAAACATTAGTTCCTCTTGAACAGTAAATGTTTTTGCAGTTGTCAGGACTTCGGCATACTTCCTCTTCGATGCGTCCTTTTGCTTCATTTTGCGAGGCTGGGTTCAGCAAAGGAAGTCTGGCTTTCCTGTTCCCTGGTTTGTTATTGTTACGCCACCCCTCATTGAGTAATTGAAAAGGGCCGAAGGGGTGCGCGCCATCGATTCTGGTCTTAATTAAAGATGAAAGCTGGCAACAGCTGCCCTTCCCCTATCCTGACCACCCTCCTACACGTGGGCATTTGGAGCCAAAGAGGTGGTACAGTCCTTCTTTATCTCTCTGTTATGTTCACTCTCCTCCTCATTAAGCTGACAGGGCAGACCGGCCAGGGGATTTCCACCACTGCATCGTCAGATATAATTGGTTTAATGAGACTCGGGGCCTCGCAATTTTGCTTATCAGTAATGTCTAGCTAGAATTTATTTATTTTTTTCTTAGTGGGCTTTTAAAAAAAAAAAAAATGTAAATGGCTAATCATGTCCTTGTTTTCTTAAACAGTCGATGCACTTTTCAAATCGGTGAAAGTGATACCGCGTGTTTTAGGACAAGCGTCAAGGGATGGCTAGCCGGAGCGGCCCAAACAGTGAGCGCACTGTCCGACAGGTTTGTTCTTTCCCAGGTAGAAAAAGCTGCGCTGGCTGCAACACCTCAGTCCTGGACGGGGCAGAGACTTTCGGCTTTCTCAACCAGATTTCGTCCGTTGTCTTTTAAAAGCACTTAGAGTGTTAGTTTGAAAAAGAACTCTTAGACAAAGCAGTGGGCTCAGGCTGCCAGGGCTCCTTATCATAACATCCTCTGCTACGAGGCAGGCTGTTTGTTCTGAAGCTCTCTGACTGCCGTTGGACAACGTGGTGTGTATGTGTGTGTGTGTGTGTGTGTGTGTGTGTGTGTGTGTGTGTGTGAGAGAGAGAGGGAGAAAAAGAGAGGAGGCTGCATTTGCTCTGCTTACTCAGCTCTGTCATCGACCTCACATGTCGTGGTGGCCTTCAGTACGGTTCGTCTGTTATGGACTTTAGAGTGGACATCCTGAGGCTGCTGGATTTCATTTATTTCTCACACGGACTTAAAAGTTGGTTTAAATTGATGTGGGGGTATTTTTTTTTTTTTTTTTCAAGGCATGAAGCAGATACACAGTGTTTGTAACATTTTTGCTTCTTGTTTGTAGCCGAGACATGGAGAACAAAGAGACGCTGCGTGGGCTGCAGAAGATGGAGGATCGGCCGGAGGAGCGCATGATCCGTGAGAAGCTTAAGGCCACCTGTATGCCCACCTGGAAACACGAGTGGCTGGAGAGGAGGAACAAGAGAGGCCCAGTGGTCCGCCATTCTACTGTCTTTGTTTATTATATCTATAAACCGATTCTGTATCATTGGGAGATTTTAAGTGTGTTATAGTAACGGTGTGTATTCCACTCTTGTTCAGGTTGTAAAGCCCATTCCCTTGCGGCCAGACAGCAATGAAGCTGGACGTCTGGGTCTTGAGACGGGCAGCGACACCGCGAGCAACTCTTCATCTCAGAGCAGAGGTCGTCGCAGCCCATCCCCCGGACCTTCCTCATCTTCCATCTCTTCCAGTTCCTCATCTACCAAGACAGCAGGGAAACCCGAGTCCCCAGGCGTCCGCAGGAAGAGGGCATCCCCAGTTCCCGTAAGGTCTTATTTCCACAAACCCCAGACGATTGTTGCGTACAAAGCTTCGTAATTGGTTTATAGTAACCAAAGTAAACAGATGTGCAGGTGTGCTATGTTGTAGTGCTTGTTTGTGATGCACCTTTTTCGGCTCGTCTAGTTTCAGAGCGGCAGGGTAACACCTCCTCGGCGAGCGCCATCACCTGACGGCTTCTCCCCGTACAGTCCAGAAGAGACAAATCGCAGGGTCAACAAGGTCATGAGGGCCCGCCTTTACCTGCTCCAGCAAATTGGACCCAACTCCTTCCTGATTGGAGGAGACAGTCCAGACAATAAATACCGTGTGTTCATTGGACCTCAGGTTAGTGTAGAGTTGAAACCGAGGTGATGATCATGTGAGAACTTTATCAATATCCATTAGTGAATGAAGCTAAAACTTTATCTAAAGCGTCTCTTAAATTCATGTTGCCGTTTGCTTATCAGACATGCAGCTGCGGTCGAGGGGCCTTCTGCATCCATGTGCTTTTCGTCATGCTGAGAGTCTTCCAGCTGGAGTCGTCCGATCCACTGCTCTGGAGAAAGACGCTCAAAAACTTTGAGGTACAGTAAAGAAGAACAGGAAGGAAAAAAAATAATAGATACCCTCTGACCTCTGAAATCTAAATCTAGCTCACACTGTTTTTTCCATGTTCAGGTGGAGAGCTTATTCCAGAAGTATCACAACCGGAGGAGCTCACGAATCAAAGCCCCGTCTCGCAGCACCATCCAGAAGTTCGTGTCGCGCATGTCTAACTCTCATACTACCTGCACGTCCAGCTCCTCACCCTCCAGCAACGAGAGCAGGTCAGTACACCTGTGATGGAAAGAGACCAGGAGGTGGTCTATAATTAATGTGTGTCTATAATTATTAAGATATAAAGACCATACAGACAGAAGTGTGATATTTTGTGAAATTGAAATTGTTTCTTTAGTCTACTATGTGCATATATATGTATATTATTATACAAGATAAGAGATTCTACGGTCCAAGAAAAAGCCAGTTTGATTAAAGCACCGCTCAGTTCGGGTGTGTGTCTCGTCTGCAGCATGAAGGACGAGGAAGAGCAGATGTGTCCGATCTGTCTGCTGGACATGCTAGATGAGGAGAGTCTGACTGTGTGTGAGGAGGGCTGCAGGAACAAGCTGCACCACCACTGCATGTCAATATGTGAGTACAAGTCTACACACACACACACACACACACACACACACACACACACACACACACACACACATATTTGTGTGACCTTTAAAAATAGCAGGAAAACTAAAAATAGAACATTTTGAAAATATTTTCCATGAAGGGAAGAAAAAAAGAAGCAAAAAAACCCTTTCAAAGCAAGAACCCAAAGATCTCCTGTGCGTCCTTCGCAATAAAAAAAAAAATGCATAAACGGTTTCCAAAATGACTTCATTATAAGTAGAATAACACCAGTGATAAATAAGATAGATAGATAGATAGATAGATAGATAGATATGGATATATATCTAAGACGGGTCTTTTAAAGTAATTGTCTATTTGTAACAGTCTATTATTAATCCACTGACAGGCTCTCAGAAGCTTCTCACTTATTAAGCTCGTCTGTCATCTTTTGTTTTTCAGGGGCGGAGGAATGTCGGAGAAACCAAGAAGCCCTGATCTGCCCTCTGTGTAGGGCCAAGTGGAAGTCACATGATTTTTACAGGTGACAAGACCCTCAACTCTTTCTAATGTTTTTAATGTTTCTCATGAAAGTCATATAAACCTGAACAATCAGGAGTGGTGAACAATTCGTCGAATATAGCCTCTTCGAAAGGGGGTACCAGGAATACGAGCTATTGTTTCTGTCCCTGACATCGCCAGTGTTTCCAAGTTTGTGCAGGAAGCACCTGCATGTGGCCGAGGTGAAAGGGCAGGGGAGCCTGCGGAGACGCTCCGAGATAAGACAATCAGATGAGGTCGGGAAGAGAGGAAGGAGTGTACAGCACTGCGTTAGTGACACAGGAAGATAATGTGAAGAGCATGTGCGAAAACAAGCAGGCGGAGAGCTTTGATTTAGCCGTTTCCTACTTCGGGTCGGAGCAGTATGCCAAGCCACTCACATCACATTCTAATATGAACCATCAGTCCAGACCTCAGACCTCAGCAGGACATCAAGAATGCTACCGTCAACAGGCCCGAATTATACTGTCTGCGGAAAGCAGTGGCTCACAAACCAGTAGCTCTGTGAATACCATATGCATATATATATATATATATATATATATATATATATATATATATATATATATCACACGCATACACATGAGGGTGAGTCAAAAATTATCCGCATTCCGGCTATTTTAAAACGCTTTCCGTTCAGGGCTACCGTCTCCCTGGTGGCTCCTGTGCAGGTGTGAACATGTTACATCAGTTCATTTGTAACTGTGTCGCAAGCAAAAATGGATGACCAAAAGAAAAGCAGCAGTTTTTTGCGGTCTGAGGGTGTGCCCAAACAACTCGCAGAAGAGCATGATCAGATCTGCAAACAAAATTTTGAGTGATATATTATGAGAAAGGTGAAAAGTTTCTTAAAGAGAATCATTACTGGTGATGAGACACCGATTCATCACTACAAGCCGGAAAGTAAACGAACAGAAAACTTAATCAATGCTCCTAGTTTTCTTGCGGAAGAGGCGTATCTGTCTGTAGGACCTGTACACACAATCTTTCACCAACACCACTTACACGTTACATGAACTGGCCTGCCATTTATTATCACATCCTCATACAGTCCTGACTCGCTCCAAGCCATTTCCACATGTTTGGGCCATTAAAGGAGTTCCTGGCAGGCCAGCGTTTCAGGCGTGAAGCAGGCAGTCCGATCGTGCCCCTGACGTACTTTGATGGTATCGAAACACTGGGATAAATAAAGGTGCTTTTTACTCTAGTAACTGTATTCTGTAGAATCAAAAGTCCTGGTTTGATTTGAACGCCCCTCGTATGTGTGTGTGTGTGTGTGTATATATATTACGGTGCAAGAAAGGATGGGATGGCGACAGTGATGCATGATTTTGGATTAGGATTGGCTTCATCATGCAGCAGCCTTTTATTAGTGACATGGTGGGACAGTGCAGGTGGTGCGTGCGTGTGTGTGCGCGGGCATCAGCAGGTTAGAATTCCGTGTGTCGGATCTTCTCTCAGTGGTTAGGTGAGCTAGACAGTATGGCACCACCTGTGTTTTGTGTGTCTGCCCAGGGCTGAAATGCTAGCAGCTAGTCACGTCCGCGGTTCCTCCCACCACCCGAACGGCACAAATACGTTCCCGGCGTGGGATCCCTCCGCATTAAACACTGTGAAACCATAGCCTGTTGTTCTGAAAATAACAATTATTCAAATTTTCCTGGATGAATGTTGTTTGTTTACAAGGCCAAGTTCATCATCAAGCACCTTTGCCTTAATGTATTGCACTGAAACTTCAACAAATTATTGAATTTATTATAAACACATTTGACCTAGCAGTTATATCTAATTCTCCAATTATTATTATTATTATTATTATTATTAATTCCTCACCACATGTGCGTTTTTTGTGTTCAGTCACGACCCAGCAACGGAAAGCTCCATAAGTCGCTCTCAGAGCCTGGTATCTTCATCCACCGCGTCATCGTCCTCCCACGCTGAAGGTCAGAGGGCCGTTCACGAGGGAGACTTCTCTCTCCCGCATTACGGAGCGCAGCAAATCCCTCAGACTTATAAAGAACTGGCAGAGCCTTGGATCAAGGTGAGATGCAGGAAGATGTAGCCACATTTTGAGTCATGCAGAACATTAAGAAACATCTGGAACATCGCTTAGAAGTTTGATGCAATCTTTATGGATTCTTATCATCATTTTCTAATCTTGATTAACAAGTAGATGTGTCTAATGTACGAGTTAAAATGTATTCAAGTAGTGCATGGATTACTTCTTATAAGATGTCAATGTTTAATATTTGTTCCACCAAAATTCCGATTTTTTTTTTTAACTTTAAAACTTTTTTAACATTATTAACATGTTTTCATTATATATCTCTCGTCAGGTGTTTGGTATCGAGTTGGTCGGCTGTCTGTTCTCCCGGAACTGGAACATCAGAGAGATGGCGCTCCGGAGGCTGTCGCATGACGTGAGCGGCGCGTTGCTCCTGGCTAACGGCGAGCACTCGATGGCGAACGCGGCGACCGGGGCAGGGGCGGGTATCGGCCCGGCAGGAAGCGAAGTCTCAGGGGAAGTGGTGGTGGAGTCGTGCTGCAGCGTTCTCTCTATGGTGTGCGCAGACCCTGTGTATAAAGTCTACGTAGCTGCGCTGGTAAGATTCCATATGTTGCTTCACATGGATTCACATCCCAGTCAGTAAACACGGGGAAAAACACACTCGTCACGTTTAAGATCTTAGCAGTAGGTGGGTAATTCAGAGCCAAGTGGATCTCGGTCTTAATCCGTCTCATATCACAAGCAGCTTAACACCCTCTTGACAAATGTGACGTTTGACTTGACTACTACAGTGCAACTCGTCACACACAACAAGCGTCTCGTGATCGGGTCACGTGTGGCCGCTTGTGTTTGTATGCTCTCGTGACTGCAGAGAGCTTCTATCACCACTCGCAGGAAATTGCACAACTGCAATCTGGGATGTTATCTGATGTCTTCTTTCAATTCTAATCTTTTCAGGGACAATTAAAGAAAACCAGAGTAACATATATATGAAGACATTTGTGGACAGACTTGAAGCCAATCTTATTTATTTATTTTTATTTTTCATTTAGCTTTATATTGAAGGTGTACTTGTTATTTTAAACTCATCGCTCAAGTTAGACATCATGTCATCCAGACGTCTTTAATCACAGTTTGTTTATGTATTATTTCTCATGCTTACACTATTTGAGAGATTTTTGCATTACAATATCAAAATGGATATATTTATTTTTAAGCTCCGATTCATTTGTGGCTATTTGCCCGGTGCCGAAGTTCATTATTACGACAAACCATGCTGGCTAGTTCTAAAGTTCACTTTAAACCAGGAAGTCTGCAAAACAGCGACGAACTTCACACCGGGGACGTAAAGGTTTCTGTTTTTTTTTTTTTTCTTCCTTAACCTATTTCTGCGTCTTTTAAAGAACAATAGCGTTTGGTGACTGTTTTCATGGCGTGCTTCTCGGAGTCTGACTTTTTTCCCCCGAGGCTCTTTCGCTCCAGCGTTTTATGAAAACAAGAAAAGTTCTGTCCTCTTGGGGGATTTCCAGAATATTTAGCGTTGTTGGATGGATTTTTGCTGTATTCTTTAAACAAAGGGAAGAAAAAAAAAGTGGGGGATGGTGTCCATGGACTAAAAATACCAGGCGCACTTTTGTTCAAGGCAAGGCCAGCAGTTTTATCAAAGCTTTATACTTTTTTTTTTTTGCAGCAATGTTTGTATTGGGCAAAAGTGTCAGCGGACGAATTACAGCAGTGGAAAGGACACGTAGGCCATTAAGTATGTTTGAGTATCTGTTGATAGAGTTAAGAGTTCTCCTTGTGGCCCAGTGAGTGTTTGTGTTTAAAATATTTTTTTCCTCCAGGTTTATCTTTTTTTTTTTTTTTTTTTTTTTAAGCCAGGGAAAGGTGTAGGCGGGAAAGTGTGTGCATGTGTGTGTAGCCGGAGTAAGAAGGAGATTCGATGCTGAGCTTATCAGCGCTGGGCAACACTCCAGTACAATGTTCTATCAGTCACCACTCCCCAGTCTTCTCTGGTCGTCAGGGGTCAGGGTGAACTGTTTCTCACACACTTACACAAACACACATATGCTGAGCATGCTATACTGCGAACATGTCGGGTCCTTTGCTTTGGATCATCCTGGCATCCTTGTTCTCACAAGAATAGTCAGGCCATAACGCGCGAGGTCGAAAGTTCACGGCTCTCCGTTTAGCCCAGTGAGAGCCAGTTAGACACACAGTTTAATTGACTGCTAACTTCTCAGAGTTTAACGCATAATGCTGGCACACATGCAGACCTGTTTAGATATTCAACAAAAATCTGCGGGCTATTTTTCTGATCTGCTCGAGATTTGATTCTTTGTGAATGTTTGGGATTCTTACTTGTTTTTCCTCCTTGCGCAGAAAACCCTGCGGGCCATGCTTGTCTACACGCCATGCCACAGTCTGTCGGAGCGCAGTCGCCTGCAGCAGCTGCTCCGGCCCGTGGTCGAGACCATCTTGGTTAAATGTGCCGACGCCAACAGGTGCTGGACGTCCTCAAAGCTGAGGAGTTTCAAATATGTTGTACATGATAATGAGTCTGAAAAAAGTTTTTACTCGTTCACTGTCGTGCATTTAAAAGAGAAAAATCATCTCTATTTAATGTTGTAAATCTTCCCAGCTCCGAGTGTTTGAGAATATAGAATGACAACCGTTGTACGTGTGTTCACAGTCGCACCAGCCAGCTGTCTGTGTCCACTCTCCTGGAGCTGTGTAAAGGCCAAGTTGGAGAGCTTGCTGTTGGTAGAGAGATTCTCAAAGCAGGTGTGAATAGCACTTTTTGCCTCAAAAGCAATAACAGATTTGTGTACTTGTACAAGCCTCCGGATATATACGCATCTGTCCGTCTGTGTATCATAGGTTCTATCGGGATAGGTGGAGTGGACTATGTGCTGAACTGTATCCTGGGTTCCCAGACGGAGGCGAATAACTGGCAGGCTCTTCTAGGCCGCTTGTGCCTGATCGACAGGTTGCTGCTGGAGTTTCCAGCCGAGTTCTACCCCCATATCGTCACAGCCGCAGACTGCGGACATCCCCAGAATCAGGTGGAGAGGTACAGGACTGCCGCATCTCTCAACATCTGCTAATTCAGTTGATCACAGCCCGGTTGCCAATGGAGTTAAAATGTTTTTGTTAATTCCAGGTACCAGAAATTACTGCGTCTGCTGGGCTTTGCGCTGCAGTCCATCGATAACTCGCACTCCATGGTAGGGAAGCTGTCGCGCCGCGTGTTCCTGAGTGCCGCCCGCATGGTAGCCCGCGTCCCCCACGTCTTTGTCAAACTGCTGGACATGCTGAGCGTCACCAGCTCCACCCACTATGCCCGTATGCGTCGGCGTCTCCTGGCCATTGCCGAGGAGATGGACATCCTGGATGCCTTGCACCTTGGCCTTGAGGATGTACAGGGGGGCGCTGGGGCGCACTGCGACGCCTTTCTGGATCCCGCAGCTCCTCACAACTCGCCTGTTTCCACAGAGAGGAACTCGCCCACGCACTGCGTGCTGGAAAAGCCCTGCGGTAAAGTCGCTCGATGTGGAACGGCTAGTGTCAAAACCATAGACGACATGTCGGACAGGTTGGCATGCATCACCGCTGGACCTGCTGACCCCCCAAAACCGCCAGTTCAACAGCGCGGCCCCATCAGACCCCTGAGCCAGTGTCTTAATTCACATTCGCCCTCCTCCAGTCAGCCACCCCCACTCCCCTCTCCTTCTACCTCTCAAGCCAGGCCACAAGGTTTTGTCCCTGGCAAGCTCACTAACTGTTCCCCTGGTGCCCAGCGTAAATTCCCAATTCCTAAGGGTGCTAGTGGAGGAGGGACCAACAAGGACACTGACAAGCTGCCTTCTCCTGTGTTCTCTCAAGCCAGGCCTCTGCCTCCCAACCACATCCATCGTCCCAAACCCTCAAGGCCCTCTCTTTCTCCTTCCACATCTTGTGAGGCAGCTAAGGCTCAGTGCCAGGCTCACAAAGGCAATATGAAGCTCGATCTTCAGGACATTTCTCCAGGACATGAAAGTTCAAGGTGCAGTGGAAGCTCTGTGTTCGTCCCTAGCGAGGATGCGGTCTTCACGCCCGTGGACGATAAGTTCCACGGCCTGGATGCTTCTGCAGAGCTCAACTCCAGCATAGAGGATCTTCTGGAAGCGTCCATGCCAGCAGCGGACAGCACGGTGACGTTCCAGTCGGAGGTGGCGGTGTTGTCACCCGAGCAGGTCGGTCCGGACGACGCGTACTGCCAGGATGTGACGCAGAACCAGAAGTGCAAGGAGAAAATGGAGGCGGAAGAAGAGGAGGCGCTAGCGGTCGTCATGGCGATGTCAGCATCCCAAGATGCGCTACCCATCATCCCGCAGTTGCAGGTGGAGAAGGAGGAGGACGTCATCATCATACAGGTGGATGTGAGTGTAGATTTTCAATTTCATTTTAATTCAGCACTGAAACAAGTGAAATTCATTAAACCAACATCAACCATGTTGTAACTTCCTGTCTGTGATCAGACGCCAGAGACGCTGCCTGGTCATACCAAAGCAAAACAGCCCTACCGCGAGGGTGCCGAGTGGCTGAAGGGTCAGCAGATCGGTTTGGGCGCATTCTCATCCTGCTACCAAGCTCAGGACGTCGGCACCGGAACGCTGATGGCCGTCAAACAGGTGTGTGTGTGTGTGTGTGTGTAAATGAGTTAGTCTGGAGGCTTGTACATTATATCTGCTTATTTGGGAGTGGGTGGTCACATGGTTGTAACTTGCTGTAACTTGAACATTTCCACTAAAATATGTTTGTTTTTTGTTAGTTTATTTTAATCAGCAATTATAACTACCACTTTGGCTAACTAACCTGAAACACTATTTATGGTTTTGGAAGTCTGTTAAACTAAGGTAGTTTGTGTGCATACACTTTGTGCCCAGACTCTCCTGTCTCTCCCACTCACTCCCTCTCACTCCCTCCCTCTCTCTCTCTCTCTCACTTTCTCTCTCTCTCTCTCTCTCTCTCTCTCTCTACCCGTCTTATCTTGCTGCATATCAGCGCTTTCTAAATTCCTTGTGCTCATTACACTGCAGCACTTGAGTAATACCTGGTTTACAGGTTTACTCTGAAAAGCGTCACGTCTTGTCACAAGGTTTCTGGGTAAGCAACAGGGCACCCCCTCCCCAAGCCTTGACCAATCAGCATTGACTAGATTTGAAAGGTTAACATACACACTTTGGATTGTAGATAAGTGGTTGCCACTTATACCCATATAAACCAAGCTTAAGTCTTCTCCTGCGTTCCTTTATCATTATCATTTGTCCTGCATGGTTACGGTCGTGAGATGTTCGTATGTATTTTTCACAGATGTGTTTTAATCTTTTTGATTTCTAATCTGTTTTGACGTCACAAGCTTCATGATATTAAATAGCTTTTATGATGTGTATGATTATACATGATTTTATTATATATCTGTACAGCTTGCCACACATTAGATCTTTCAGTGACTCAAATATTGAGCATTTCCTCCTCGACTTAATATGCATCAGCTTCAATAACCAAAGGAAAAAGTGATGCAGCAAAGCCATAATCCACAATGATGGCACACTTTACAGCAGAATGTCAATAAATGTAGAAGAATTATTGATTTCTTTGAGTAAATGTGTTTTAAAAACATATTTTTTGGCCTTTTTAAGGTCAAATTTAGAAATGCAGAATTGGGTGGGGAAAAAAGTGACATTGGCGACACCTTGTATATTAATGACTGGCGCTAGTCATCGAACTGAAAGAAGACATTTTTCTTTCACATTACAAAAAAAAAAAAAACGTCTCCAAGGTCAGTACTTCATGTTTCCCAAATACAGTATCACGCTGAACCCCTTGTATGTGTCATCAACTGCTATTGAGTCTACACGGATCATGTTACAAGCACGTGAGATGGTTCTGTCTAGGCAGTCTGCCAGTTATCTGGCAAATTCTTGGATGATTCAGATCAGCGTTAGATGTGTTGCCAGGCAGAAGCTACATGCAGTCTAGGTTTGGGCAGAGTATAATGTTCCACAGTATAGCTTTACTGCCTACATTCAGTTCGTTACAGGTTGAAACTTTGAAGGTTGAGGCGACTCTGCTCTGTTCTTAGAAAGCAACTTGCTGTACGAGTAGGGTGTGGGTTTAGAAGCTGGCGGAGTCAATTAATAGATGTCGTTGTCATTGTAACCGCTATGTGAATCCAAATGGGTAGTCGTAACGTTTTAGAAAATTCATCGCAGCTCGATACTCTTATTCCTGATTCCTTTATCACTTACTCATTGCCTATCCCATGAGACTCTGGGCATAAAGCGGGGTATACCCTGGACGGGGTGCCAATCCATCACAGGGCACAGTGATATGGACATTTTGGGAACACCAATTAGACTAATCTGCTTGTCTTTTGACTGTGGGAGGAAACCGGAGTATCCGGAGGAAACCCACCAAGCACGGGGAGAACGTGCAAACTCCATGCATACAGACCCCGAGGCGGGAATCGAACCCCGATACTCGAGGTACAGGGCAATAGTGCTAATCACTAAGCCAACGTGCCGCCCCTGACTCCTTTATGTGATGCCTTTATAGGTGACCTATGTGAGGAACACGTCCTCTGAGCAGGAGGAGGTCGTAGAGGCACTGCGGGAGGAGATTCGAATGATGAGCCACCTCGATCACCCCAACATCATCCGCATGCTGGGTGCGACCTGCGAGAAGAACAACTACAACCTGTTTGTGGAGTGGATGGCAGGTAAGATCTCGGTTCAACACATTTTGATTAACTTGCTTTTTGCTTTTAGTGTCCGTCAGCCACTAAACCCTTCATGAAGCTACAATGCAGCTCATTCGTCTGACTGTTTCGTTCCAGGTGGCTCTGTGTCTCATCTACTGAACAAGTACGGTGCCTTTAAGGAAGGTGTGGTGATCAACTATACAGAGCAGCTGCTCCGAGGTCTGGCTTACCTCCACGAGAATCAGATCATCCACCGTGACATCAAAGGTGAGCTGCGCACAACCAGACCTGCTGCCAGGAAAGAGATGACTTTCGTAACCCGTCAGTAATTTTTTTAATTTTTCAAGCTCAGGATGCTGCCGAGATCGGTCTTTACAACTTCATCTTAGGCTGCTTTGTACATGCGAACGAAACTGGGTCAGAGCTGAAACATGATGGCTCTGGCGAGCATGACAACCGAGAACCCAGCTGTTCCAGCAACGCGTGTCATACAAATGTGGACGAACATTCTTCCCTTCAGACCTTCCTGCCCTTGACCGAGTTTGTTCAGCCGTAGTTCATCAGTTCTTTGTGCAATGCTATTGTCACCTATGCAGAAGATTGCAAAGCAGAACGAAATGCCATGAAAACATGCAACATGCAGGAAATGCACTAAACTTGCATTGCATTGCTTTTACATCACTTGATCTCAATGCAGGGATTGTGGGGTTTTTTTTTTTTTTTTTTTTTTTGAGAATTAAATACAGATTTTTGTCAGATGTAATTTCCTATTACGTTGCATTTAACTTCTGTCAGTGCTTGCAGTAATGCTACACTAAAATGCAATCACTGTCCGATAGCATCACAATAACAGATGTGGTTAAATCAAAGACGGGTCAGAAAGCCGGAGGTGACGTTCTTCGGATCAAGGAACACCCTTTATATTCTTTTTGGCAGGCGGTTTCTTCATTTCTTTCGACTTTAAAATTCAATGTGATTATATGACTAAAAATACACACAGCTCATACAGGATACGTCTACCAACGTTACAGTTTAGCATGAAACAGCATCTTTAAGTAATTATACTCTATTTCAGACATAGGTTCTAAAGAGTTCTAAATTTATCCCAAAAAATAGTACCTGCAATATATAGCCTTTATATTATACAGCAGTGTCCAAAAGTATTGGGACAAAATTGAAATTCAGAATTTTAATGACGTTCTCTCTCTCTTTTTTTATTTTATTTATTTATTTTTAAATAATGACAATCAAAATAATAAGAGTTCATTTATTTTATGCAGTGAAATTGGCGGCTTAGTGGTACTGTCGCCATTCGTGTTTGCATGTTCTCCCCGTGCTTAGTGGATTTCCTCCAGGTTCTCCTCCTACTGTCCAAAGATGCAGATTTGGCTAAATTGCCATTTCCAAATTGGCTATAATGTGTGAAATCATGTGTGTGCTCCCTGTGATGGATCGGCACCCTGTCCAGGGTGTACCCCGCCTCGTCCCCTAGGTCTCCCGGGATAGGCTCCAGGCCCCCCACGACCCTACTGTACTGTATATACAGGATTAAGCGGTATAGACGATGAGTGAGTGAGATTAGTGAAATTGCTATACAACAATCAATGTTTAGTCCCGCTGGATCCGGCTGGGCACAGAGTCAAAAAGACGTCTGCGGTACTCTGGTGTCATTTGCTCAATTCATACCTGCTGAATCACTTCCTGAAGATCATGTACTGAAGACGGTTTCTTGACAGCTGCTGCCTTCTTTACAACTGTTCAACGGTTTTCTGTAGGGTTTAGATCTGGTGATGACATTAGAAGCTGAATGCCATTGTCACATCTTTAGTTAATTAGTACGACCCTTCAGCCAGATAGGCTAGAACTAATTAGTGAAATCTGTAATACTTGCCATATGTTGTCTTAAAACTTTTGACCACTAGTGTCCTGTATTCTGTATTAAATGACGTTTTCATAACAGCTTTTAAATGATTTTTATAGATTAAAAATGTTGCTCTAATGGAGGGGGCTACCTGTACAGTACCTTTTGTGATCGACCCGTAACAAAACTGTTTAAACATGAACAATCGTCCATTTCATCGTCTGAATTTCTGCGTCCATGATGTAGTGCTGGTTCTGCATTATTTGAGCCACAGTGCCCTCTAGTGGCTGCTACACTCTCCCTGTGTAGAGCAGGCTCTTGTTCAATTTGCTCTTACTTGTCTTGAAAAATACCACGTGAAACACACACACACTTCTTAAAATATATGCTAATAAAAATATTCCAGCAATGTCACCTTGCTCATATTGCAAAGTATAACGATTATGCATTTCTGATTGTTGTTGTCTTTACCTTACATAGGTGCCAATCTGCTGATTGACAGCACAGGCCAGAGGCTGCGGATAGCCGACTTTGGCGCAGCGGCGAGGCTGGCGTCCAAAGGCACGGGCGCGGGAGAGTTCCAGGGCCAGCTGCTTGGTACCATCGCCTTCATGGCCCCGGAGGTACAAACCACCCGCATGTTTGACTGATACAGAAAGCTTTTTTTTTTTTTTTTTTTTACAAATATGAATTATTAAATGTCCAAATATCATTATGATGTGACGAGAATTTCCACAGAGAGGCACTTTTTAAATGTCCAGACAAAGCTGTCTGTCTGCAAGCGCTTTGTGTGGCAATCAGATTCACGTGGCTCTCTGGCGAATCTGGCCAAAGTGCATTTAGATTTCTCACTAACTCCCGAGTGAAAGAAAATTGTAATCCTTTAGAGGCGGCCCAAGTTGCCTGCGTGTTAATGTTTTGTTCTCATTGTGGACGCAGACATTCTTTAATTAGGAGGCAGTTTAGCCGGACTTGCCCCCTCTTCGGCAGTAAGCTTCATTTCTAAAACCTCTTGATACTGAACAATGCCGAACCCCAAATAACAACCCCCATCTATTCTATTCCTGGCCCAGAAGTATACAACCAAAATTTCATCTTGAGGATCTTAAAGAAAATGAATGAAAGGATTTTTCATTCAGGTGGCAAAACTACTGTGACAATGGGGGGTTTGCATTAACGCATACTTCTGTAGATTGGGACACGGCAGTGTCTAAAACCGTTACTCCCAGTAAGTCATATTTCATCCTAAAATAGGTTGTACAGAAGTAACCTGAGCTCCAGACAAAAATATAAACCATGGTAGCCTAAGTGACCATCTCTAATAAAGCCCCCCCCCCCCTTTTTTTTTTTGCTGTGTCTGCACTTTAGTCAATAAAAAAAATGGTAAAAGAAATCACTGCAGCCTATGTGTTTATTTGGTGGTGTAAATATTTAGAGATGAATTATTGTGTTAATGACACTGCCTGATTACTGTTATATACGTAGAATCCTTTGAAAACCTATTTTAAATGTTTATGATGTATGCAATTTTACAACATTGGCTCTACAGAAAAATTGCCATTTAGCAACTTGCAGTAAATGGATGGTTTCCTGTCTGCAAGGCAAATAAATAGAAAACACTTGACCAGTTTACTTTTCCTCCGAAAACAACCCACCCCTCCGGTTATAACTGCATGAGCCGCCTGGTGGCTTGCCTTTTTGGGAAAGAGGCTCGGTTTAGACCTGGGTGGAGGGTGGAGCTAATGTCCAGGCCAGATCAGCCTAAAGAGAAGAAACCAACCAGGTCCATCGCATGACAGTAATGCGGATTATGGTTTTAATAATAGATGTGTGGACACGTTTTGTAAACCAGCAGCTGACCCTCACTTTGCTGCTGCAGGTGCTGAGAGGCCAACAGTACGGCCGGAGCTGTGACGTGTGGAGCGTGGGATGTGCCATCATCGAGATGTCGTGTGCCAAGCCACCGTGGAATGCAGAGAAGCACTCCAACCACCTGGCACTCATATTCAAGGTGAGGATTACAGTGAAGTAGTAGTGATTGGCTTTTGTGCGTGTTCAGTATTTGAACCCCTGATTGCAGAATTTAAGGGGTTAGGGTTAGTTCCTGTAATGTACAGTACGTGGTGTTTGTAAATGACTGTGTGTACAGTTCCCACAGACAGATGCGTCTCTTTCGCACATTTGAGACAAGTTATTTGTAGATTTTTAAGGATCAGGCATTCCACCTGTTGAATGTTCACGGGAACGACTATGGCAGACTCGGACCCACCTCCGCCGGGAGCTGATTGGCCAAGCTCTCTCAGAGGGGAGGGATGAGAAGTACTTAGTGCTCCCACATTAATCACGGCTCTACAGCCAATCAGGGGCGTCTGTGAGCTCATGCAAGCGGAAGGAGTGGATAGCGCTGTACTCCGAGTGTGTTACGCCGCCCCCAATGGTACTTGAGCGAGCAATTCGAAAAGATGCGGTCGGCTGGCGTCACGTGGTTCGGAGGAAACGTGATAGTCTTCGGCCCTCCCGACTGAGCGGTAGTGACGGGGAGGAATTGGACACGAGAAAATCGGGGGGGAAATCAACAAAAAAAAAAGTTTTACTGCGGCTCATCAGCGAAGAAGCTTGAAGTGTTCTGCAAATGCCAATCAGATTTATGACTTCATTCACGATTAATTTGATCACAAGTCCCGGTTTGACTTGAACGCCCATCATCTCATTCACAGCAAATTTGAATTAATTAATGGATGGTGACTTGGTGGCACTTCTGTGTTCAATGATTACAGAAATCTTGAACATTTCTTAATTTATCAGAACTGATGTTCCACTAAATGTGAAATTCAGCAATGTTTGGAGTAAGGAGAAAACTTGCGTGAATACTTAGTATCTTAGTTACTACATCCAGAATAGAAGAAATCAGGAGAGGGTTGAATATTTTTTCACATCACTGTATGTACTGTATAACGACTCATCGCTAATGTTCTAGGACCATCATATTTATCAAGCACTGTGATCTCTGTTCTCAGATCGCCAGTGCCACCACAGCACCCAGCATCCCTCCTCACCTTTCTCCAGGTCTGAGAGACGTCACACTGCGCTGTCTGGAGCTGCAGCCTACCGACCGGCCGCCCTCTCGCGAGCTCCTCAAACACCCTATCTTCCGCCATAACTGGTAACACTGAGTGTCCAGGAACTACTGAAGCGCCTGTGCGGGCTGCCCCCCTTCACTGCTGTCTTCCCCTCTGCACTAGCACTAGCTTAGCACAGACATATATGTATATATACACACACACACACACACACACACACACACACACACACACACACACACACACACACTGGGCCCTTTACTGCTGTAGCCTCAACAAATAATGCAAAAGCAGCCCATCGAGTGCCTTTACAAAAAAACGTCATGTCTCTTTGGTGCATTCTGTTTGTGTGTTAAACCAAGTCTTCTCTCTTTCCTGCATCATCTGTTGCCGTTTCAATCACAGGAAGGCGCTGAAAAGCCTTTTTTTTTTTTATTTTTTTATTTTTTTATGAAATCTATGTAACTGGAGTAAGATTTTACACCTTACTTGGGGGGGGGGGGGGGGTAATTTTTTTTTTTTTGTTTTTTTTCCCCCCAAGTAAAGGTGTAATGAATCTTGTTTTAACTGGTGGAATCTTTTGCATTTATCCGTTTCTTTAGATTTGTGCATTTTACTGTCGGGCCATCATGGTTTTCTTTTGCGACATGTAAAAAGCACCACGAACGGGTTTCAGGGAAAGGTGATGCTACAACAGAAATTTAGCCATTTCAGCTAGCGTTAACGCTCATTGTGAATGCTCAGAACGCTGGTATCTGTCTAAACGTACGGTTTCTGATTTTAAATCTCAGCAGAAATCCTGTGTAAAGATATCTGATTTTATACGTGTTGTAAACGGGGCGGAGTCAAGGACACATTTATTAACTTTCTGGGTTTAGCTATGTTTTTGATTTCGAGACCAGCAATCGTCTTGAACCTCAAAACTGAACTCATGACTCGTGATGTTACGTCAGAAAACATCGATTTGCAGTTGACTTTCCTTCGGGTTCTGCGATTAGCATGTTAGCGTGTACATGAGCCTTTGTTGTAAACGGTGTCATTTTATTCAGAACATTTTATTTTTTATTTTTTTTAAAGCTGCATTCTTGGTGCTGTTCAATCCGATGCTAATAATCTTGACGATCTTGTCCTCAACGCATGTTTTAAGCGATTGTCCAGCCGAGCAATTCTGATTCACCTCAGGCTGAATATAAGCGCCGTTAGCTGTGTTTGGTGGCGGGATATTACTGAGCTTGCGCCTTTCTTTCTTGTCACTATATATATATATATATATATATATATATATATATTTTTTTTTTTTTTTTTTTTTTTCTC
>JAQMYJ010000009.1:18244974-18256814 GCA_030014305.1 Clarias laeviceps
TATATTTATATTTATTTTTTTTTTTTTTTTTTTTTTTGCTCGAAATAAGAGTCTGCTTGTCTTTTTTTCTTTTTCAATTAGAAACACTGAACAAGTTTTTAAATCATGTTAATTGTGTGACTTGTAACTCTTCAAGTGTTGATGGTGTTCTTGTAACCTGTTAAGTGGTGATGCTCATTTTTGAGAATCTATTTTTATTTTTTTTTGCAAACCCTCCTAATCAAATGAAGGGGTGTCAAAAACTTTGACAATTTTTAGAGAGTTATTTTTTTTTAAAGCAGAAATATAACTATTTAACGCACGTTCTTGTGTGGGATACAAGCCGATCAGGCTTGAAGAGTTAAGATGTAAATACATGTGAAATTTTTGGTAGCTAAAATTTATTTTACTTGACTCCTGTATTTTTATACCACACTTTTTCCATAAATACATATTTTTTTGTTTCTCCTCTGAGTTTATTTTATCTTTCTTTTTAATGTCTATATGAAAAAGCTTTAAAATTATGCACTCTTTGTCTTTTTATATACTGGAAAAGAAACCGATCAGACAAATTCAGTCAAATTCATAACTGCTAATCAGTATTACCTGTAATTCAGTTTTTTCACTCGTTTATTGATTTTTCTTTCTTTTCTTGCTGTTATGTATTTTATTTTACACTGATGTATTGTACTTTTACCCTTTTCATGGATCAGAGCTGGACTGAAATTGTGAAATAATGCTGTTTCTTGTCACTTGGTACTTTTTTTTTTTTTTCCTTGTTATTTTTTTCCTTTTCTTTTCTGTTTATTTTTTATTTTTATTTTGTTTCACATCTATTGCTGTTTTATTCCAGTCTCTACTACCTCAGGTGTCCTATAGAGTTTCCTCTACCAAAGTTCACTTTCTCAATATATATATATATATATATATATATATATATATATTCTTTTGACTGTTATTTGTTTATTTTAATCTCTATTTTTCTGATTTCCAGGGCTTAGGGGCTAAGTTTTATATTAGCACCATTTTTATTAAACCTACGGGGTAACAAAACAGAACAATTGGCTTAAGCTATATTCTTTGATTTTAAGCAGATTGAAATGTTTAAAGTTTTGATCCTATTGGAAACCTTTTATAATAAAATCGACTTATTTTGGTGTTCGTCTTTAGCAAATAAAAGTGGGAAATTGGTCTTACTTTTGTGTACATGCAGCTTTCTTTCATTGTGTTGTTCTTTTGACTAATGTTGTACATTTCTATAAATTGAATAAGGGTGATGGAAAATCTAGACTTAAAGTTTAGCTTAATCAGTAAGGGCTTTCACCAGGGAAAATTTCTAGAAAACTTGAGATAACGGCCCTTTGGGTACATTCAATACCCTCCAGAATTGTTGCCGCCCTTCATAACCTGATTGTGCCACTGAACGGAAGGAAATATTATTCTTTATCCTAACAAAAATCTCCACATTGAAAAATAAATTAGTTTTAATTACATTGCTTTAATGTTTTCTCGCTGATGTGCCACAATTACTGACAGCCTTAAGAAATATTTTGAACAAATTCACCCTCTATCCCTAATAACTGTTACTTTGATCTTTTTTGTTTCCCTGGCATATAAACATGTTTGCATATATACCAATAAGCCATCATGTTAAAAACAAGAAGAGGTGAAATAAATAACACTTGTTGAGGGCTGGGATACATGTGCCTCTCAATAAATTTGAATAGCATTGAAAAGGTTATTTTTCAGTAGTTTTGATTCAAAAAGTGAAATTCAGATATATTCATTACAAACAAACTGATATATTTCAAGTATTTATTTCTTTTAATTTTGATGATTGTCTTACAGCTAATGAAAACCCAAAATTTAGTATCTCAGAAAATTAGAATATTACAAAAGAACAATAAAAAAGATTTTTACATAGAATTGTTGGACTATTGAAAATTATGAACATGCACAGCACTCAATACTTGGTTGGGGCTCCCTTTGCATGAATTACTGCAGCAATGCGGCGTGGCATGGAGGCGATCGGTCTGTGGCACTGCTGAGGTCTGGTGTCTCACATCTCCCGCTTCACAATATCCCATAGAATCTCTATGGGTTATTGGTCGTGTGAGTTTGCTGGTCAATGAAGCACAGGGATACATGGTCCTTAAACCAGGTTTTAGTACTTTTGGCAGTGTGGGCAGGTCCCAAGTCTTGCCAGAAAATGAAATCAGCATCTCCATAAAGCTGGTCAGCAGAGGGAAGCATGAAGTGTTCTAAAACTTCATGGTAGACGTCTGCGCTGATTTTGGACCTGATAAAAGACAGTAGACCAACACCAGCAGATGACAAACCACCCAAACCATCACTGACTGCAAACTTTACACTGGACCAAGCAACTTGGATTCTGTACCTTTCTTCCTCCAGACTCTGGGACCATGATTTCCAAATAAAACGCAAAATTTACTTTAAACTGAAAAGAGGACTTTGGCCCACTGAGAAACAGTCCAGTCCTTTTTGTCCTTTGCCCAGGTACGAAGTCCATGAGGTTGTCTCTGCTTCAAGACTGGCTTGACACAAGGAATCTGACAGTTGTAGCCCATGTCCTGGTTATGTCTGTGCTTGAAACACTGCAGACTCCAGCCTCCAGCTGCAGTCCACTCCTTGTAAATCTCCCCTAAATTCTTGAATGGGCTTCATTTTACAATCCTCTCAAGTCTGTGGTTATCCCTGTTGCTTGTGCACCTTTTTCTACAACATTTTTTCCTTCCATTGAACTTTTCATTAATGTATTTGGATACAGCACTCTGTGAACAGCCAGCTTACTGAATCAGACTGAACGACCATTTAAAGGCTCAGGAAACCTTTCCAGGTATTTTGAGTTAAATTGTGTGACACCATGAGTTTGTTTGACCATGTTTGACAGTATATCCTGGGAAAGGCATAAGGCTCCCTATGACCCTGTAGATGTATAGTGATTGAATAGCAATAGCAATAGTGAATACTTATACAATCACAAACCGTACATCCACCTCTTTCTGTTTCAGTGGTTTGAGGTTTTCTCAATTTCAGTGTCACATTGTTACACTAGTGTGAGTGTGAATCTTACCTCCGGTCTGTGTCTGTGGAGCTCGCATGTTATCTTGTTGCTTTGCAAGGTTTTCTCCAGGTTCTCTGGTTTTCTCCTTGTTATAGGCTTAATTGGTGTTCAATGAGATGAAATAAAAGGACAAAATAAGGACAAAAATAAAAGAAAATTTTTTTTCATAATACATTTTTTATGCCGGTAATTCTATAATATTGTGAGATTGTAGATGTGTAAGTACGTATAACCAGAGTTGTGTGTAAAAATAAAAAGCTGAATTTTTTTTTGTCTAAGAACCAAAAAAAAATCTATCAGGACTTGATTGTATTTCTGTATTCTGGGGAACACAGCAGGTTCCTTCAGGTGTTTTTTTCCCCCTTACTCATTACGCTCACTCATCGTATACACTGCTTTATCCTGTGTACAGGGTTGCAGGGGGCCTGGAGCGTATCCCAGTAGACTTAGGGCATGAGGCAGGGTTGGATTGCAATCCATCGCAGTGCACACACACATATACACACGCTCATTCACACACTATGGGACAATGCTGGAGCGCCAATTAGCCAAATATGCATGTCTTTAGACTGTGGGAGGAAACCTGAGGACCCAGAGGAAACCCACCAAACACAGGGAGAACATATAACTCCATGCACACAGACCTGAGGCGGGAATCAAACCCGGACCCAGAAGATGCAAGGTGACAGTGCTAACCAAAAAGCCACTGTGTAGTGTTGCCTTTTCTTAAATAAACTGTGTTTATTCTACTGCGTGATGTGAATGAGAATCGTTTTATCCTTGTTCATATTTTCCAAAGCTATGTTAATCAAACTTATAAAAAGTATCCAGTGAAGAACCACCACTTTCTGTAATTGTATCATGGTGTATCACCCTGCAACACTCCTGTTCAAGGTGGGACGTTTTTGAAGATCCAGCCACGGCATGTTGTGAACTTGCTCCGGGTCGCGCGGATTGGTGCACTCATGTGGGACGGGCCACTAGGCGCGCGCTGATTGGTCGGCGCTCTCTCACCATACGCCGTCACTCACTCACACCATTGAGCCACTCACAGCGCGGCTGGTCTGCGCTCGCTCTGATTTGTGGGTGGTTAAAAAGGGGCGGGAAATAAAACTTCTAAAGTTCGGTTCTGTGTCCTGATTGGGTGTTTAAAACAAGCTCAAAGCCGCATAGAGCTCGCTCAGGTAATGTCCTCTTACTGTATATATAAGAGAATCAGCATTCAAGTGTCCATCCTTACTAAGATAAATCTGTGACTTTAGGTTCAGCCTATTTACTGAAGAACTAAATACTTATATAGGTAAGTATTATTTTTTCCCCCTGTTTGGGTATAAATAGTAATTCCTTTAAAGATGTATTTGACTTATATATTGCCTCAATGTATAATAATAATAATAATAATAATAATGTATAATGTAGTATAATAATAAAAAATCTAATATAATAATAATAATTATTATTATTATTATTATTATTGTAATAGTTAACAATTATTATAATAAGTATTTAGTTAAAACAATTTGTATAACCTGACAAAGACCCATTAACAATGCAGTAAAAAAAGTTTTTTTTAATATGCAAAAAAAATCATAAATGTTAGGAAACAACAATAGATTCTACATAGAACACGCAAACATCTGCAAATACTTTTTTAACTGAAAGTAACATTCACATAAACAGTGGCTAGAAATATGCTTTATTACAAAGACTTTCAGAAATTGGTCGATACTTCTGGCTTCATGCAAATGTATTACATTTAGAAACAAAAAATAAATACACAACATATTTATTGTATACATGAAAATCTATAAGAGTGAATTTTATCACTATGAATTGTGAACTGTTTTAAATAATTCTATAAATATTAGAAAACAATAAAATAATATAAAACAATTATAAATTCCTATCTAGTGTAACTTATCAATAAATAAAATGAAATAAACAAGTGAACTGCATTCCAAATATTCAATGTTTGAATAATGAGGCAGAAAAAAAACAAAGGCAAAAAACACACATGAAACCCTAATGCTATGAATTACAAGGACAAATATGAACAAGGTGGGAAAAACAATCTATGAAACAGAATTTACATTAAATGTAGACATCCTCTCTAACAGCTGCAGTTGAAATAGAATTGCACTAATCTAATTGAGATTATCAGTATTGTAGCATATCTAAAATCTTATTTATTATTAGGGTTAACATTGCTTAAAAATAACTTGCTACTTCAGCTTTTTCTAAAAATCATCCAAATAATCATCAAATAAACATGGACAGTTTTATAAAGGTAACTTTTACACTATTTAAAAGCATGAATCAAGAAATCCCAAACACAAGTGCAGTGGTTCAGTGAACAGATCAGTGTTTCTAAGAGCCTCTGTTTATTACACGCTGTAAACTGTCATGTGCCGTCGCCATGTACTGCTCCCGGCTTAATCCTACGCTCAGGATACTGTGTGCAGTTCTCTGTGTCCTCTTTGGTTCCTCTGGGTTCTCAGGTTTCCTCAGTTTGACCAAGATCACAGAAAATGTGTGTCAGTCTGTTCCTGCTGTGTCCTTTTGCTTGGGATCCAGTTTTTCTTGAAATAAGTCTAAATTGACTGTTCTTCCACATCTTCTTCTTTGTTGTTTAATGGCAGTTTGTAAGAATTCAGTAGGTTACATTACCACCAGTTCTGGGTCTCAAGCTCCCTCATCTCCCCGGCCTCTTAAAGCCGATTTTTTTTGTTCCAGCCTTAAATAAAAATGCTTCTTCTTCTTCTCTTGTTCTGTTTCTCTTCGTCTGCTTTATCCGGCACGTCCACACACTCGTTCGTCTCCATACGTTACGGCTCGGTTCTGCTTCCCTGTCCTTTAAGGTGACTTTTCAAGATAAATTGTTAATATAATGAATAAAGGAATGAATGATCTGTGAAAATGGCATAATTCATTTATCTTATCTAAGACACAGTAGGAGTTAATATTTCATAAAAAATTGGTTACTGTTGGGCATTGGTGGTAGGTTAGGCCCGGGTTCAGTTCTCTGACCCAATGCCCAAACCCCAGCCGATGCAGTGCCGGTCCCAAGCTCGGGTTATAATGTAAGGGTTGCATAAGGAAGGGCATCCTGCGTAAAACCTGTGCCAAGTCGTGTGCAGATCAGATGGTCTGCTGTGGCGACCCCTTGATAGGGGCAGCTGAATGTCCAACAAAAAACAGCATTTTACTGTTATTTAATTGTTTGGTTTGTATTATGTGTAAATGAATGTGTTTATTGTATATGTGTATTGTAATGTGAACTTTGTTTTGGAAAAAAAAAATAAAGAATTTCTATTACTGAAGTATATCCAGCGCAACAGCACTTAAAAAAAGAATTATAGGTTTCTTTCTAGACAAAATGGGTGGATAAACTGATTTAATAATTACTTGTGTTTATTTGTGACTCATAGTTGCCATAGCGCGCAACTGCGCGTCTCAATTTGCTAAACCGGAAGTCGGTCCGTCAGCTTTTGTCGTCCGGCTGATGAGAGCTCACGTGAGAGAACTGACTTTATGATTTCCGGGAAGGGGCAGAAACTCCTCTCTTTCTGACATTGATTTTTTTTTGTTTGGGTTATATGTTTGTAAGGTAGGAATATATCACGTTTCCTGAACATTTCCGAGAAAACTAACTGTGTAGGTTAGATTTGTCTTATTTGTGAATATTAGCTTTTAGGTTTCCGGCTAGATTAGCCGCGCTAGCTTTGTACGCTAACCGTCCTCACACCTTGTCACGGCACAGGCGGGGTTTTGTGCTGACTAGCTAACGGACTGTCGGAGTTTATTTATTATTATGTACTGCTAAGAACAAATAGTGCTTTTGAGGCATATATCCACATCCTGGAATATCCTGTTGGTTGTGTGTAGTCGAGTTTGTGTGTGTATGAGTTGAGGGTAACGTGAAAGCCACTTATAGGAGGGTGTGTTCACTCAGCCGGCTGACTGCTGAGGTCAGACTTAATCACTGCCTCTGTCAGCTGGACTTCACTGAGTTACAGCTTAACACTGCCGATTTAACACTTATGGAAGTTTATATATTTATATACATATACACACGTATAGACACACTGTCTGTCTGGTTGTTGGCTTGTTAAATAATAACTATTGGAAAGCTGTGCTTCTGTTTTATCCTTTTTTTTTTTCCTCCTATGAAATCAAATTCATATAATCAGCTAATGATTAAGGCTTAGTGGTTAGCACTGTCGCCTTGCACCTGCAGGTTGCCGGTTTGATTCCCACCTCAAGTCTGTATGCATGGAGTTTGCATGTTCTCCTCGTGCTTGGTGGATTTCCTCCGTCTACTCTACTTTCCTTCCACAGTCCAAAGACGTGCAGATTAGGCGAACTTCTCAAATTGACCATAGTGTGTATGTGTGTGTGTGTGTATGTATGTGTGTGTATGTATGTGTGTGTGCCCTGCAATTGTTCAGGGTGTTCCCTGCCTCGTGCCCTAAGGCTTTTGGGATAGGCTTCAGACCTCCCGTAACCCTGTATACAGGGTAAACCGGTATAGACGATGAGTGAGTGAGAGTGAGCTAATGATTAGCGTCCCCTGAAAAGAAGGAAATTACTAAACTGTGCAGAACAAGGTTTGGGAATCTCTGATCTAATGTAAGACCTTTATTATTAAATTTCCTCCCGGATCAATAAAGTATCTATATATTGATTTTTTTTTTCTATACACAATACATGGTACATTGTTCTTTTTTTTTTGTACACAAGCTTAGATAAAGTTGTTATTCATGTCTGTGGTCTCAGTCACTGACTAAATTCCTGTTCAGTTTCTACTCATTTTGTATATTTGATGCAAAACAATGGCTTGAATATAGACAGTAGGAGAGCCATTATTGTGACTGTTCTGGACAGCTTGTTGTGACCGATAACTAGGTAAAATGTCATGGGATGACAGCTTTTGACCTTTACCACATTAAACCTTTAATCTGATTACATTGGACTTGCACATGTGGTAGGAGGACATGCTTTTCAAATATTCTGATGAAAGAATTTTTAATCGACAGTCATTTTGTTATTTCCCTGCACGCATAACCGGTTAAACTGTGCCTTATTTTGTTTTTCCTTTTCCAGCTCGTTCACAATGCCTGGTTCTCTCCCTGCGAGCTATTCAGCCACTTGGCCCAAAGATGTTGGCATCATTGCGATGGAAGTATACATTCCCTCCCAGTATGTAGACCAGGCAGAACTGGAGGAGTTTGATGGAGTAGGAGCAGGGAAGTACACCATCGGTCTCGGGCAAGCGCGGATGGGTTTCTGCTCGGACCGAGAGGACATTAACTCGCTGTGTCTGACTGTGGTGCAGCGTCTTATGGAGAGAAATGGCTTGTCGTATGAGAATGTGGGAAGACTAGAGGTGGGCACGGAGACCATAATCGACAAGTCAAAGTCGGTTAAGACGGTACTAATGCAGTTGTTTGAGGAATCAGGGAATACAGACGTGGAGGGAATCGACACGACTAATGCATGCTATGGTGGCACTGCTGCTCTTTTCAATGCTGTTAACTGGGTGGAGTCCAGCTCCTGGGACGGTAAATTTGCTTAGCCATAAATTTTATAAATACACATCTCAGCAACTTGATTAATTATGAAGGGGCTGCTTTTTATGTCTAATCTTGTATATTTTTAGAGCTTACATGAACTTACATTATTATAATTCTGATAGCATTTAATAATGCTGGTATTCCTATTTGATTTGTGTTTATTATACTCTGCTGCAGGTCGCTACGCCCTGGTTGTGACTGGAGATATTGCGGTTTATGCCACAGGCAGTGCCAGGCCTACAGGAGGCGCTGGAGCAGTAGCCATGTTAGTAGGGCCTAATGCACCTCTGGCATTTGATAGAGGTATGTGGCCTTAAAAAAAACACAGTGGTGACCTTTGGTATACTTACACCACTGCTCTTGTTTTGATTGTTAGCTTAGGTCAGAGTCCACTTATTGCTGTTGCTAAACACATTTAATAGGATTTCATAAAAAAAAAAAAATAAATAAATAAAGTAAGAAAAGTGAAGTATCAGTTTGAACTGAATGACTGTTGTTTTTTTGTTTTGTTTTTTTAATCGCATCAAAGGCATCTGAAACTAAATAGTTTAAATGTGTCTGGACTGCTTTTGTAGCTACAAAGTTTAAGCAGCCAACAGGTGCAGTTTAGCACCCTGGAAATCCTGTTTAAATCATCAAACAAATTGAACACTCAAATTGATTCAAGGTGGCACAGTGGCATAATGGTTAGCAGTGCAGCCTTGCTCCGTTCCAGGGTCAGGGGTTCAGTTCAATTCCTATTAAGTGTCTGTGCACTTGGTGTGTACTTTCTTTCCCCCACAATCCAAATACATGCAGGGTAGGCTAACTGGCATTTTCAAAATATTATATATTTAATAATATTAAAATATTGCCCATAGTGTGTGAGAACGAGTGTGTGCCCTGTGATGGATTGGCCCCCCATCTAGGGTGTACCCCATCTAGTGCGCCGAGTCCCCTTGGATAGGCTCCAGGCTCCCCACATTCCACAACAATCCCAGTGGAATTGGTCAAACTTTTTATTTGTGCTCAGGATCGATCTAATGTCTTTCAAGGGTCAGCAGAACTGCTCAAACTTTAACAGGAGTGAGCAGGATTGCTCAAAATTTCAGAAGTTGGGAGTGTAATCCCAAGTGTACCTGTCACTGAGTGTTATGACTTGAAGATAACTGCTTCTCCTGCTATGGACTATGCATCCTTCTTTTTTAAACATAAGTTTTCCCCCAGTATGTAGTCCTGTATCACTCAACTCCACATTTACATCTGGATAGGGCTGGAAGTCTGGATTTGGATGACAGTAAAGCTTTGAAATCAATTAATGGTTATTACACTAAGAACTAAAATGTATTTATTATACCTTTGTCCTTTGGGCATTACTTAACCATATGTTGTTTGATGACTTAAACACACAGTTTGCATGATACATTTAAGCATTTGGCAGACGCTCTTATCCAGAGCGACTTACATTTTTATCTCATTATACAGTACATCTGAGCAGTTGAGGGTTAAGGGCCCAACAGTGGCAACTTCATGATAATGAACTGGCTGGTAGAAACTTTTCTTTCAAACAGTAGTTCCTAATGTCTGTTTTTCTTTTTTCCTTCTCCTTGCAGGTTTACGAGGGACCCATATGCAACATGCATATGATTTTTATAAGCCTGACATGGTGTCTGAGTATCCTGTAGTGGATGGCAAGCTCTCCATCCAGTGCTACCTCAGTGCATTGGACAGATGTTACTCTGTCTACCGTAATAAAATTCAAGCCCAATGGCAAAGAGGTGTGTACTGCTTTCAGGACTCTTATTTCTTATGCAAGCAAAGTCGCTGTACAGTCATGCTTCGAGGGTCCACGCAACTCCAGTGACACAAAGTTGTTTTGATCTTAAGTGAATACAGTAGTGCTTTTTGCTTGTTGAATAGCCATTAATAAAATATTACAATGTTGACGATGATCTCTATCTAAATAACTGAAGCTCAACACAGCATAATTATTATTATTATTATTTTTGGTATTTAGATTTTATATATAGAAATTTGTATGTTTGTTTCAGAGTGTGTCGAGAGACGTTTCAGTCTGAGTGACTTCGGCTACATGGTCTTCCACTCTCCCTACTGTAAACTGGTTCAGAAGTCTCTGGCTCGACTCCTGCTGAACGACTTCCTGGCCCATCCCAACCCCAACATGGAGAGTGGGCCGTTCAGCGGTCTCGAAGCCTTCAGGTCAGTATCTATAAATGAAGAGAACTGCAAAGTGAGACTGAACTGTCATTTTTTATTTGTAAGCTATTAACTGCTGTAGAGCAAGTATGTCTTGAAAAAGTTTCTACATTCAAAAGAGTACTATTAAAAGCAATAAACAGTAATATACAGTGTGAAGCAAAGTCAATAACTGATGTCATGCCCCTTTGCTTAAAATATAGTTTCAGGTAAAAACCTGTGCAGTTTTATAAGGAGTTTATAAGTTTTACTGTACATCCTGCAGAACCAGCTACAGTTCTTCTGAGAAATTTATCGCAACTGCTTATTTTTCATGTATATAAAACACAGAAAATTATTATTTTATCTAGAGATATTTTCCTGTGAAATTAGCTGGAATACTATGTTTGGAAATATTATTTTAATACTGACATAATAATGAAGTTATAAAGCAGACAAAGATTTCAAGGCATAGAACAAGTCAAGGCGAGATTAAGGAAGGATTTCAACTGACCGGTAAACGAAGAAGATGTAAAATCTAACATTTTAAGTCTTGAGGCAGAGATGCTTTTTAAACTTTTCATTTTCACTCAGATCACTTTTTATTCACTATATAAGCTCATAATATAGGGTATGATGTAATAGTTTTATAGAACTTAGTCTGTTAAGGATCAGGAGAATTTTCTTTGATTTCTTAATATTTTTATAACATTATATTATAAAATGTATTATAATACATTTTATAAAAAATATTATAAAACACTAATATAAAATATATTACAAAATATAAAACATAACATTCATTTTATAATATATTTTATAAAAAATTATGCAGTAGTTTCAAATAAAGGAAAATTCTACTGTTTGAGTATCTTCCATCTGAAAATAATGCTCATTTGTGTGTGTACAGTACAGTATATATAAATGTATATGTATGTATAAGAAACGTGTATTTGAGTAGACTCAGCAAAACTTCAACAAAACTGTTAATACAGACAGAATTATTATTATTATTATAATTTTATATA
>JAQMYJ010000009.1:18261837-18271860 GCA_030014305.1 Clarias laeviceps
ATCTTAGTAGCCACAATATCCTTGCCTGTGAAGCCATTTTTATGCAACGCAATGATGGCTGCACGCGTTTCTTTGCAGGTCACCAAGGTTAACAATATATATATGTATATATATATATATATATTAGAAGGTTTTTAAGGCAAAAATGGTCTCCAAAGTTAATCCTAGTCCAGGACTAAAAAGGAATTTCCACAGTTGGTTGTGCTGAAATATGAAATTTGCCTAATTTAATCCAAGACAACATTGCACCTTTCTGAATCATCTAAATAATTTTTATTCAGAATTCTATCCTCTTAATCTATAATTTGGGTAACATCACTTTTTGTTTAACTTGTGAATAAAATAGATTTTTAGAAATTAGAATTTTCTTCAGGCGGATGTGAAAACCAGTTTTATTTTTACCCTATAATTGATATCACAAGGGAAAGAATATTTTGAGCATGAGATGATCAATGGAGTCACACATTACTGAAAAATGCATTTTAATTATTCAATTTTAAGGTAAAAAAAAAAGTAGTTATATGGGGCCGGGATGAGAGGAATGTTGTTTTGTAATTACAGTAGATGGTTTATTAAGTTATTCATCTGTAACAAGCACACATGCTACTGTTGGTAAACTTTACCAGTGTTAAATTCCTTCTTCCTTTATATACAGAACATGTTTATGAAGGTGATATCAGTGGGACACAAATGACATTGATACCTAGTAAAGAGAAACCACCCTCATTCTTAAGTCAGATAATTTAGACATACAGTTTATACGATGCTAAACTAAACTTGTTAGCCACATTAGCCTTGGTTTACAGCTGTTTACACATAAGTGGCGGTTGTGCTTTTATACACCACAAGATGGCGCCGTCACAAAAGGCCTGTTCCCTATGCATGGAATGTGCTTTATTTATTTATTTATTTATTTATTTTTATAGGTTTTAGTGTTAACTAAACGTTACCCCTCTACAAAAAGAAATCTCTACTCTGTTATATAGTATGTAGTACATCTTGGGCTGAACAGGAACAGAAGTAAAGTCTTCTTCAGCACATCTCTGTGGTGACCAATACACGTGTAAGATGATGTCCTCTGAATGTGGTCCCTAAACCACTCAGAGGCCACAGTTTGAGACCAATGAATCCTGGCATCATCATCTTGAAATATGCCCGTGCCATCAGGGAGGAAAAAATACCTTGATGGAAAAACCTGGTCATTTAGTATACTGTATTCATGTCTTCAGCTGACCGTATTTTTCGGCATATAACGTTTCTGAACCTTGACCTGACCAACAGAAACAACCCCTGATCAAAACACCGCCTCCACAGGCTTGTACAGTAGGCACTAGACATGATGTGTGCATCAACTCATCTGCCTCTATTCTTACCCTGATGCGCCCATTACTCAGGATCAGGGTAAATCTGGACTCTTCAGACCACGTTACCTTTTTCCAATCCACCAGTTCATTCTTTATGCTCCCTAGCAAAGTTAAGCCTTTTCTTTTTTTCAGATTAGCCTAACTGATAAGGGGTTTTCTTAAGTCTACACAGCAGTTGAGTCCCAATCCCTAGAGTTCTCTGGCATGTGAAAATGGTTGTACTTTTACAAAACTGTGTAGGTATTAAAAACTTTTTTTTTTTTAAATTATTTTATTTATTTATTTAGGATTTGATTTTAAAGTGTTTTTTGACCATACTTCTTTCTCGAAGATGATGGTTCACCGCTATTGTTCCAGGTTTTAATATGTTTTTTTCCCACCGTTCTTAACAATATTTTAGTAGTTTCAGCAATATCCTTAGTTGTTCTCTTTGTTTGATGCAGGACAATAATTTGACCCTACTCAAACAGAGTTATATCTTTACTACAACCACAGCATAGGTCTTCTGACATGGTTAATTAAGAAATGAGAAGCTACTCACTGCATTAGTTAGGGTACAATAACTTGTTGCCAGCTAAAACATATTAATCACTGTAGTAATTTTCCAATGGATGGCTTTTAACTATTAGGCTAGTAAAATCCAGGTTCTGACCTTTTTTTCTGGCTGGGCAGTGGATCTTTATAACTATATTTTAGTGAGGGTTGCAGTGCCCAGAGACTATGCCAGGAATGGTTGGCAGATACAAACTGAAAAGGACACCGGTTCATTGCACTATGCACACATGCTATTCATTTGGCATTCAGGGCCAAATTATCTGTGCCAATCCACCTACTGGCATTGTTTTTTGGGAGATGGGAGGAAATTAGAGAATAGAGAAGCTCCACACATCAGAGCTCTGCCTCTCTGGTTTTATCTTGAGATGGCATGATTTTCTTGTACTTATTGGTGACAATAGCTTCTGTGCAGTTTGACTGATTGAGCACATATGGGATAAGTACATAATTGTGTAGGTATAATGTTAGGCATATAAACATTTTAACTGGAAATAGTAAAAATTTGCATCTTTTTTGCAAAACACATGTCTTTTTTTAGCGGTGGCAAATTTTTGGAAATGTACATTATGACATTTGGCAGATGCCTTTATCCAAAGGAACATTTTTAAAAAATCTCATTATACATCTGAGCAATTGAGGGTTAAGGGCCTTGCTTAAAGGCAGCAGGAACCACAGCGGCAACTTGGTGGTGGTGGAGTTTAAACCTATGACCTTCTGAGGAGTAGTCCTTAACCACTGAGCTACCCTGTACCCCAAAATCTGTGCAGTAGTCATTTGTGAACATTACTGATTATGATATTTTGAAAACCTATATATGGCTGCTGGTAGCACTGTGGCATAGTGGCTAGCACCGTGGCCTTAGACCTCCAGGGTTGAGGGTTTGATTTCTGCCTGTTTGCATGTTCTCCTTGTGCTTCCTGGGTTTCCTCTGGATACTCCTGCTTCCTCCTACAGTCCAAAGATTGGGATAATTGGATAATTGGTGTTCCCAAAATTTCCTGTAGTGTGTGAATGAGTGTGTTAGTGTGTGGTGTATGCATGTGTTCCCTACAATGAATTGGCACCCTGTCTATGGTGTACCCCGCCTTGTGCCTACGTTTTCCTGGGATGGGCTCCAGGCTTCCTGCCACCCTGTATAGGACAAGCGGTATAGAAGATGAATGAATGAATGTTACTGTTGTTGATAGTCTTTCGGGCTGGTCATGTTGAGGGGTCGCCACAGTGGATCATCTGATTTGCAAAACAACATTCACACCAGTTTTACACCAGCTGGGGTTTGGGCATTGGGTGGGAATTAAACCTGGGCCTCTTGTATGGCAGACAAGAAACCTACCATAGAAGATGAATATATAAACAAGAAGAATGAAAGTTTGGGAAGCACAGTGTTGTAACAGTGTCGCTTTTGACCCTCCAGGATTCGGGATCAATTTCTGCCTTGGGTTAGTGTGTTGAGTTTGCATGTTCTCCCCATGCTTGGTGGGTTTCCTCCAGGTACTCTGTTTACTACCACAGTCCAAAGACATGCAGATTAGTCTAATTGGCGTTCTCAAATTGCCTGCAGTGTGTGTGAATGAGTATGTGAGTGTGTATATGTGTGTGCCCTGCGATGGATTGGAACACCATCCAGACCAGGGTGTACCACCTGCCCAGAGTCTCGTGGGATAGGCTCCAGGCCCCCTGTTTACAGGATAAAGCAGTATAGACGATGAGTGATTGAATGAATGAAAAGGTTGCTTTTCACTATACACCACAAGATGGCGCCATCATAGAAGTCCCGTGCTCTTTTATCAAGCTGATAAAAAAAAAAACTTTTCTCAAACCTATTTTATTTAGTATATAAATTAGTTTGCTTTAGAGATCAACATTATTTATTAAAATAAGTCATGGGTAGTTATAATGTAATTTATTTAATCAGAATTATTGTTAAAGATTTTATTTCTTTATGTGGTGGAAACGGCGATCAAAGGTTAGGAAACGTTATACGAGCGGCGTCTCAAAGCGCATACTAGCTTACTACGTCAGTATGTAGTACGCACGCGCTGCTGTAGCGCTGTCGCGGCGCACTGTGCAGTAGGATAGCAGTGTAGTAGGGCGGTAGGAGTGGTGTGTGTGTGGTTTGGGACGCGGCTGTAGGGTGGAGCTCTAACGGCGCCTCGGAGCAGCGAGTGAGTGAGACCACAAGCCCCGCTACTGACGTTTAAGGAGCGATTTCAGGAACATCGGTGTATCTGCTGGGGAACGGGATTGTTTATATCGAAATATAAGCCGGAGTGGACAGCTAGCGGTCGCGTCAAGGACAGGAAAAAGAGGTGAGAGATAACGCTTGTGGTTTATTTTAATGAAAAAACAAAACAAAAAACAAGCGAATATCGTTGTAAGGAGGAAACTTTGTCTCGGGTGGGAAGGAAGTTCCGTTTCCGACGGCTCTCTCTCTCTCGCTCTTCTTGTTGCTGCTGAACCGTTTTCGAAAATAAAAACGTGTAAAATGACGTGTAATACGCGTCACGTCGAAAGATATACACGTTTAATGATGTTAATTTCCGAAATAAAAACGAGCTACAAAAAGGCGAGTATAGTTTTGTAGTTAAGGGCAGAAGTGTTAGCTAACCTTGTAGCTCCTTAGTAACGGTATTAACGGTCAGCTTTACCTGCTGACTGTATTAACTAGCTCTCGGTTTACTTTAACTAGGTTTGTTCGTTTATTTTTTTTCCCCGCTTTGTGCTTCTGAGAGAGAGAGAGAGAGTGTGTGCGTGCGTGTGCGCCTTAAGTCGTGTAGAGACTGTGCTGTAAGCTGCTGAAGTTTGCGCCGCCACGGCCTGCACAGGCTTTAACTTTGTACCAGAAGTATGAACTTGTAAAGTGAACGTAGGCGTTTTGTTAACTGGCGCGCGCGCGCTCTCTCTCTTTCTGTCTCTCACACACACACACACACGTACAGTCAGTCAATGCATATAGTTTGTCGTGTCTTGCCTATTTAAATAATGAATGAAGAACTAATGGACACACGCAGAGGTTTCAGATTTATAATAAAACTAATCAGATTTAACACTAAGATCTGAGACTGGAGTCCTGATGTCCTGCTCCTACACGCACAAGTCCAGGTGTAACTCGGACCATCACCTTACTCACACTCTTCACATATCTCATGCCATTTATTATGGCTAGCCTGAGGTATTGCAAAGATCTCATCTGGCTTGATGTGTGTGTGTGGAGCATGTCATAGTTGTCAAACAGGTTGCGCCAGAGGGGAAAAAATGCACCCTCAGGGTGCAAATATGTGTGTATAATACAATGAGTGTATAATAATGCACACTTTAGATTTAAATACATGAATGTATAATAATGCACACTTTAGATTTAAATACATGAGTGTATAATAATGCACACTTTAGATTTAAATACCTGAGTATATAATGATGCACACTTTGGATTGAACTACCTTTAGTATCTAAATGTGCATTCTGCATTTACCTATCTAAGTGTATGATAATGCATATGATTGGTTTGAGTGTATAATGAATCTATAATGCATTCAATTGGGTTTAAATGGATGGCTTTAAATAACCTATATTCAGTGTATAAATAAGTGTATAATCGGGGTTTAAATATCTATATGATAGATAATTTAAATACATAAGTGTGTAATAATACACACAATAGGTTTAAATAACCTGAGTGTATAATATTCACACTATAGGTTTAAATAACCTGAGTGTATAATCAGGGTTTAAATATCTATAGGATGTATTTAAATACCTAAGTGTGTGATGATGCACACCATGGGTTTAAATACCTAAGTGTATGATTCACCCTCTGGTCTTAAATATCTGAGTGTATAATACATGTATGGCATTTGGCAGATGCTCTTATCCAGAGCGACTTATATTTTTAAAATTTCACTATACAGTACATTTAAGCAATTAAGAGTTAAGGGCCTTGTTCAAGGGCCTTACAGTGCTAACTTGTTGCTGGGCTTGAACCTGTTTCAATCAGTAGAGTATATATACTAGAGTATATATATTATCAGAGAATATAGTAGAGTATATATATTATCAGAGAGTATAATTCACATCAGTATTTAAGTTTACAGTTGACTACAAAAGTTTGCATAACTTGTTATATCTGAAGGTGCTCTTTTGTTATTGCTTGTCACATGCCACATGCATCGATCAGTCCAGTTCTGAATGCTGTATCACTGTTCTTTATAACTTTTGCGTTTATTTCTTTTCATCTATTTTTTTTTGTGCATCAACTTTTACGAGCAAGTTCTCTCCTCGATGTCTCGGCTCTAACTCCTCTGGATTGGTTAGTCTTTCTTCGTTCTTCTTATTCTGTCAGTTTCGTAACTCTCACATGTCCCACTTCTTCAAATTGATTCGTCTGAAGCAAATCGTAAACAATATGTGATGAATCAGTGTCGTTTTGTGCAAATTGACATTTGATCTTCAACTTAGTCAGTTTAAAATAGAGCATTGGTATTTCTTTTTTTAAACTTGGTAACCATCAGAGAGCGCAAACTTTTGCGCTCTGTGGGGTACTTCAAATACTTGAGTGCAGTATGCACAGTGTGGCCAAATATTTGAACGCGTAAAGCAATTATTTCATCCAAATATCTGGAGACACAGCGCAGCATCTGGATCCGAATGCCAGTGAAAGTAACGCATCCTTTGGGTCCAAATATTAAGGGTGAAAAAATGCATCCAAGTAATACATGCTGCAGGAAATATCTCACTTGTCTGGCAGTGCACATACTGTAAAGTATGCTGAGGACATTTTTGTGTGACAGTTTAAGACTTAAGACTTTGTTTCTAAGCCAGAAATGCGATGTATTAACTGCAAGATTTCAGAATGGTGTGTGTGTATAGATCTCTTTTTATTTTTTTAAACATTTTTTTTTACCAAGGAATCATGTCGGTTTTGACCGAGCCATCACTCACCCTTGTGGCCAGCCAAAAGCTGTGTGTGTGTGTGTATGTGTATGTGTATGTGTGTGTGTGTCTGTGTGTGTCTGTGTGTGTCTGTGTGTGTATGTGTGTGTGTCTGTGTGTGTGTATGTGTGTGTGTATGTGTGTGTGTGTGTATGTGTGTGTGTGTGTGTGTGTGTGAGATGTCACTGAAAAATAGCACCCAGCGATTCATTGTGCACTTTATGACCCAGATTTAGAAGAGAGCATGCTGTGCCCCAGAGTTATTACCCCCATCTTGATGGATTGTCAGAGACTCTGGGTGGTTCAGCCCAGGGCAGTTCCTTTTCAGTTTCTTACATGGCTGAAAGTGCGTTCATTTCAGCACTGTGTGAGCAGGTGGGGGTAAACATCAGCACATGGTGTCCACACATAGACTAACACATAGGCTCACGTTAAAAAATGCGGTTGTTCTTGCTTATAAATAAGAAGCTTTTAAACAGATCAGTATAGGTCAGTACTGATGGGTCAAATGTACAGCAGATCACCTGAGACAAGGAGAGTTCACCAACAAGGAAAGAAAGCAAAAAAATGCGAGTCTGGAGAATGATACAGTGATCGAATCGGACATGGAAGCCAATACCTGAGAATGAAAGTAGATGCCTCTTTAGACGAAATATCATTAGTGCCGTCTGTCTCTTCATGAAATCTCACCCCTTGGCCTACACAACCATAGCTGATGTACTGTAGTCGGAAGGCACGCTGAGAGCTGACTTTGGTTAACTCGCTTGTTTTCCTCTTCTCTTGTGATTTAATGGTAGCTCACAAACCAAGTAGGTGCATACTGCCACCTGCTGTATCGTAAATACGCAAGTGTACTCGAGAATGGAGCGCAAAAGTAGTGTGAAAGCTGGGGAGGGGGTTCAAATCAATTATGCTCATTGTGAAAACGCCTTTAATGTGCTTCCTTATAGATTCAGGAACATGCAGGTATGTGGAAATGGAGCAAATGAGGTCATACATGAATTTGCCATATAACTCCTTCTGCTGTAAGTAAATAAAGTAAGTGAAGATTCCAGCCTTGTCCACCCCTGATAAATGATGACTCGTGTTCTTATGCCTTTTGTGAAAAATCGACCAATTGTTAACTGAACACCGTTGAAGTCACTGTTGCTCTTGACAGCTGTAGTTTTTGGTTGAAAATCTCTTTATGTAGCTTTCATCGATCATTTCACTTAAATAATGAGCACTCAGTGCTGCACTCGATACTGCAAAGCAATCAATAGAGCCTTCAGGGATTCCGAGTGGATTTGCGAGTGTATCGAACAGGATGATGTACTACGCCTTGCTAAACGCTTCTGTTGTTCCGCCTGCGAATATAATGTTGAACTACTTGCTCCGGTGCCACCGGTCAGACTTGGGCCTGAGAAAAAGACTTCATCCATCGTTTCTTATTGGCTTTTAATGTAAGGAGCGAGTTCCTTTCGAAGAAAACAATAGGACACACAGCGTTTTATTTTTTTTCTTTTTCTTTGGAAGAGCCTTCCAGGATGTCAGCTTGTCACGTTCCTGGTATTGTCCTCCTAGAAACTTAGCGATATGACTTACAGTTCAGCACTGATATGGAGCCCGTTTCCGTCTGCCTTCCCTCATTAATTATCACACGCAAACACATTCGGGGAGTGCGTTTAAAAAAGATGGGAACTGTTCTGGCCAGCAGCGAGCACCCCCCCCCCCTCTCTCTCTCTCTCGGCGCGGCGTGCAACAAGGTTGCCATTGATGGCACACTGTGTGGTATTGTGGTGGCTCGTGCAGAATGAAGGCTCCCTTTGTCTACTCAAGAGGGGCTCCGGAGGAGAATCCTGCTGAGACAAGAGCAGAGACGTGTAGCACCAGAGGAGGACACGTTTTTTTTTTTTTTTTTTTTTAAATGCATGGCCTTCACCAGGTGACCTGCTGCCCATCGTCCTGGATCAGACACGACCCTTAATGGGCGTATATGAACACGACTGAAGGTCTTTTTAGACCTCCCGTTAATGTGTGTTATGATAAATTATCATGCTATTTTTCCCTATTATAAAAATTCCCAAAATATTTCCATAACAGGAATGATGTTCCTGAAACTCTGTTTACAAGCATGCTGTTTTTATTTTGTTATTGTTATTTTTTTAAATACCTACATTTTAAAGGAAATGTGTAATAATGAATTTTGTATGTTTACAAGCCACTGTGGTTAGGTGCAGCTGTGGGCACCGCTGACTTTCTCAACATACACTCCTATAAACTCTGTGTGTGAGTTGGGTGTTAAAAAAACCCAAGGTTTATGGTTTAGCCTGATTCATTAATCCAGTTTAAAAAGTGTGTGTGTGTGTGTGTGTGATCAGCACTTTTTTTTTTTTTTTTGGGTGCTTGGAAGTCCCTTTTTTATTTATTAATTTTTTTTCTGTAGGAGCACTTTCAGGACGTGGGAGTCATTGTGAACGTCCCCTGAATGCCATAAAGCTGAAAATAGCAAGAAATAAATATTTAGGATGGTGACGTGCCAAGAAAAACAACTGCTATTAAAATAATAATAATAATAATAATAACAAAAAATTAAAAGTGGTGCCATTGATTAGACTTCTTAGTAATGAACATGTTTTTGGAAGTATTTCACTCTGTCCTAGAGTACATATCAACTTATCAGATAAGCTACTTTTTTTTTTTTTTTTTTTTTTCCCCCCCTTTCATAAATTGCATTTCAAGGCTGTTAAACAAAATTGGCTCAGCTTTCTGACTTCCAGAGCCCTAGTATGGCAGAACATCTGCGGTGAGTCTCGAAAAAGCGATGACTGGAGCTGGATTTATGTCTGGCGTGTGCAGTGACTCCACAGTCTCTCCCGTTTAGGAGATTTGGATTCGAGGTTTAGTTTCGAGGTGCAGGAGGCCGTCTTCTACCGCCGTTTGGAGCCAGCCATATTTGGTCAAAGCAACATGTACCGCTATCCCGAAGGCGAGAGAAATCATTCACTCTAGAAGCCCGGTGGATTCCCTCAAGCCTGTAACAGGTCACGTTTTATTAACGCCACCACACCCGCACGAGTGAAGACGAGCTCTTTGACGAATGAGTTTATCGAAGAGCCGCGGTTGTACTCCATGTACAGTGACCGCACTAGGAGTGTCTGTGCAGTGCTTGTTCAGAGATTGTAAGTAAGGAGGC
>JAQMYJ010000009.1:18280803-18291699 GCA_030014305.1 Clarias laeviceps
TCGGCCAATCAGCTCTCTCTGTGCCTCCGGCTGTGAGAGGAAAACAGCATCACCCGGGGTTCGAACCAGCGATCTCCAGGTGATAGGGCGAGCGCTTTACCACTGCGCCACTCGGAGGCAAAAATGTATATTTTTAAATCCTCTTTTTTTTTTTTTTGTACAAGTTCCTAGACGTGTGAGGTGTACGAGAGAAATATTATGCAAAACAAACATTATCGGTTAATAACATTTAAAATCTGGTAAATTCTTATAGATGGTTAACTGCTATTTATTAACATCTGTTGTTATGACTAAAATGTCAAAGTGTGTTGTATATTGATTTGCAGCTGCCGATGAAAAGTATTGCTTTCAGGTTTGTTAGATTATAGCTTGCTCAAACACCAGATTTCTTTTATTATAACAAAACCAAAACCACCGTCACACACCACAGTCACTTCAACAGAAGTATGTAGAGTAGAACATGTCCTCAGAATAGACATCATGTCGGTTAGTGCAACTGACATGATGTTCAGTAGGAGATGGTTGTCATGGCTGACTTTTTTTTTTTTTTTTTTTTTTTTTTCCTAAAAATTTTATCTCTATTAATAAAGATCTAACTGATGTCCTGCTTAAATGTCACACACGATCCGGTGAATTTAAACAGTTCTTATTGCTCTATTAGAGATCTGCTGACCCCCTGCTGGAGTCTGGCTGGCCTTTTACGCCGTGCCTCGACCTTGATGTTCACATAATTAGTGTCATTTTAGTTTTCAAAGAGCAGTTCTGCACAGGCTTTGTATTGACTTGAGCATTTAGAGTGCACACTCCTTCACACGCTCCACTCGACAACGCTTCAGTCGCCCTTCTCGTTTCACATGGTGACACCGCGGTGCAGTTTTTTATGTGCCCTTTGAGAGCTTCTAGTTTGGCCCTCTGTGGGGCATGGCTAAAAAAAGTCACTCACCTCGGGGTTTACGATGAAGGGTGATACAAGACCGGCAGATCTACTCAGACTTGGGTGGAATTTTTAAAACTGATCACTTCAGAATGTTTCGTATGATGTCTTGGGGTGTGGTATTATAAAGAAATTTGCAACAAAGGGGTGGGGGGAGAAAAATGACACATTCAATCCGACTAAAACCTCTAGTCTGGTTTATGCGTTTGAGAAATAGCTGATGATGATGACTCATTTTCCTAGTTGAGTCATGTACTGTAAGTGACTTTCTAAGATTCTTTATATAAAAGACAAAGATAAACAAGATAAACATGGATCAATCTCGGGCATGTGTACCAAAATACATTTAATGGCCTTGAATTCACACATCACACATCAGCATCAAAACTTCACAATTACATTTTTGTTTAATGCTTCCGTTCAGACTCTTCACATGGTCCGGTCATTTCTCAGGCCTGGTCAACGTCCTATCAAAATGCTATTAATATACCATATTATCTGAAATGCTTTTCATCTCTGACACACACAAATAGCCTTTACTTTATTCATAAACACTCACAAGCTTTTTTTAAGAAACTAATCATCAGGCAGCCTCGTGTTCGCATGAAGCACATCTTCCTTAGAAAAGGGTGTGTCGTTTGTGAGAAAAGCAATAACGAAGACCCCAAACACCACCGTGCCGAGGATGAGGTAAGAAGTAGACCTTGTTTAAGGTTAAGTAGGTTAACTGATCATGTGTATGACCTGAAGCTGAACCCCTGCGTTCTGAATGTCTGTGCTTCCTGTCAGCTGTTAACCTACACCGAATGTAGCAACTTGCAAGATGTCGTACAGGAAGCCAGTCACAGTTCTGTGAGTTTTCAGAATATCTAAGAGGGGACAAGTATTGCTTTTTTTGGTGAAATGCTTCTTGCTTTAATTAAACAAATGTAAGGCGTAGCAAATGGTCATGTTATAGGCTCAGGAAATCTGCATTTGTGACGTTTGGTGTTTTGGGCACCAACATGAAAAATCCAAGACAAAAAAACTAAATCTATTCTGTAGTCATGTGCGGAATTCCTATCCAACTGTACAGCTGCTTAGCAGCAAACGCAGTTTTCACTAGTGCTGCAACTGAAGACTATTTTCATAATCAATTAATCTATCGATCATTGAAACGATTAATAGATTAAGTGGATTACAAAATGCATATTGATTTTTATTAAGATATCAGTTTTTAAATTTAGCACAAGGTTGTTTCGTGCATGTGGTAACTAATAATCAAGATAATAAAGTAAAAAAAATAGTCTTTTAATGAGTTTTTCAGACGAAGCAAATTCTAAAAACAATTAAATGCAAAATAGTGTTTATGGATTCCATTAAAAATGTTAATTAAGCAGAACTAGTAATAAAAACCCGACTCACAGTAACACACAGTCACTAACTATCCACATCATCTTCAGGTGTAAATCCTTTCCCACTTGCCCGACTCTCTCATCCTCCACAAAGTCTTTCCCTCTTATTCTAGCTGCTGTTTCGCTCAAGTTAAGAGTGAACTGTTCCCACACCTAGGAGATTTTGAGAAGGTGCCTGCCATTGATCTGTTTCTCACTTCACTTTAGTAAGCCTCTCACCTACACGTCCGAGTGTTCATAGTTCTCGACAGAATCAAGCGCGATGACTGCATGAACGAAACAACATAAATTTGTTGCAGATTTAATTGTTGATTATCGATTTGAGTAGATAATGATTTATCGTTGCACCCCTATTTGTCACTAAGCTAAGGTTGTGCATTTTGATTTCTAACCCTTAGGTGCAAAAAAAAAATTGTGTAGCTCTGTGTTTTTATGGTTATCTCTATTCCAAATCTATGGATAGATCTTGGCTCACTCCAGAAACACACGGCACCTCGCTGTCTAGGCCGGTGACCTCTGCAAAGTTGCTGCTGAGTTTAGTTACATTCTATAGGGACGTATCTCAAATACAACTTGCCCTTGTGGAAATCAGTCAAGCATTTTGACACTCTGCCACACACTGTCTGATTCCAAAGATCGTCCATCAACACGTGCCCTAGATTGGTGTTCAAGTCAAACTAGTTAAAGCAAGCGAATTGGTCTTTAGGCATGTGGATCAATCTCAGGCATGTCTACCAAAATACATTTAATGGCTTTGAATTTCTGAGAAGAGATGGTCATGGCACCTCCAGTTACAGCAGCATGGAAGAAAAAAAATGTTTTAGTTGGCAAATGATCATGGTGTCCAAATATATTAGGATTTTAAACTTTTGGCAGCAACAGAGCTCTAACTGAAAGATTAAAGATTATAAACAAGATGTTCGATGAATCCGAATGTTCAGCTCTTTTATGCTTGTTATTTAAAGTGCCATCTTTTACTGTTCCTTTAACAAGTTAAAAAAGTTCTCGGAGCTTTCCCAAAGAGCCAAGTGAGGGGATCTTCTTATATGAGGTCACTTTAGTGAGGGGCTGGTGGGCGATTATGTAATTGTCCTATTCAAGGCACATGCACACAATGCAGACTCATCTGAATAACTAATAAGAGTTACATTTTGCTTATAGTTCCCTTTAATTATAAGCAGTAATAATTTTTCTATTTACTTGGTGACTTGTTTTTGAGTTATTGAGGTTCGGATTATGAGAGACTATAACAAGTCAATAATACATGTAATAAAGCCGAGTTGTGATTTTGACCACTGTTAGAAAATGTACAAAAGAAAAAGCCCTCACAGTCACCCTGGCTCTTCTGCACATATCAGTATATCAGTGACAAAACTCTCACTGATATACATCATGAAATGGGGTGATGTTGCTTTCAGCTTTAAGTGTGTCTTGATACATTTGGTGTTTATATGATCCTTCATACAGTCATGTCAGAAAGCTTTAGTCACAGATCCAGTGTTCTAAGACATCTATCTATTAAATTTTTGTTTATAAACAAAATGACTTTGTTGTACAGCAAGTAAGTTTTGGTGACTTAGACACGTGTAGGACTGCAGTATATATCTGTAATGGAACTGTTCATCTGCTCTGGCAGGAGGACAATGCAAGGATTTTTTTGTGTCATGAAAATTCGTAGACCCGGACATTTGCAATTTTTTGTTACCAAAGTAGGTGGCATGGTGGTGTAGTGGCACTGTCGCCTTGGGTCCACCAGGGTCCGGGTTTATTTCCCAGCCAGGTTCGATTCCCGCCTCTGTGTGCGTGGAGTTTGCATGTTCTTCCCGTGTTTGGAGGGTTTCCTTCAGGTACTCCAGTTTCCTCCAACTGTTTAAAGACCATGCAGATTAGGCTATTTTCAAATTGCCCATAGTGTGTATGTTTGTGTGCCCTGCGATGGATTGGCACCCTGTCCAGGTTGTACCCTGCCTCATGCCTTAAGTCTCCATAAGTCGTAAGTCTCCTGGGACAGGCTCCAGGCCCTGTATACAGGATTAAGCGAAATAGACAATGAGTGAGTGAGCGTGAGTGAGTGTGTTACTATACTGGGGATAGACTAGTCTACAGACTAATATGTACCTATACATATTACTATATACACATTCTTTTTTTTTTTTTTTTTTTTTGACCTGATCAAGTTTCCTTTGTATCCATCCAAGATGATACTAAAATTTCACACCCACCCTCTTTTAGCGAGTTTTCACATTAGAGCCCCGGGTTTCGAGAACATTTCACCCCAAAGTCTGGTTCATTTTGATCAGTGAGAACACAATCGTTCCGTGTTTGGGAACCATGTCCGAGTCCGCTTGAAGAAGTGTTCTCGAGAGCGATACAATGTACTCGGGCACAAATCGAATCAGATATGGGAGCCGATCGTAGCCGAGAACGGACGTAGATCGCTGTTTAGATGTGCCATGACCAGTGCCGTCGCTCTCCTTCTGGTGCCGGTCTTATCCTTTAAGCTAAACAGGCATTGCTGATAAAGTAGGAAGGCACAGGAGAGCGTCATTCTTGACGTATCAATTATATTAGGAATTAATGTAAAATGTTAAAGCTCCCCTGTACTCCACTTCACTTGTGTTTAATGACGGCTCACAAAGCATGTAGGTGCATACTGCCACCTGCTGGATCAGAGAGAGTAAATACATAAGCGTACCCGAGAACGGAGCACAAAAAACAATGTGAACAGCAGTGGAGTGAGGAGAGCGGATCAGTCGTTCCTGGGCGCTGTACAAATCAATCGTGCCTAATTTAAAAACACTCTTAGAATCATACTACAGCCAGGCTCGTCTCTCAGTACATGACGGCCTTTAAAACCCTAAGAATTTCATACGCTACGCTAAGAATTTCTACAAGATTTTTACACTACCCTCCTACCAGCATGTGAGCAGTAACTTCTATCGTGCACAATGACAATCAGATTCTTGGAGGAGCACGTGCTGCTGCTGAGAACTTATCACAAGAACTATCTATTCTTGGCAAAGCAGGACTGTACACTTGTTACTTTAATTTTCTTGGCTCTCCACCTTTCCTCACATTGTAAGAGATTTAATTAAAATGACATTCTCAGAACTGCCTCTCTAAGAATTTCTAACTGATTTCTGTTGCCTCTTCTTCCATCATTTCAGTCTCAACGAGAAATACTGCTTATAAATGCGCACGTGAAAGTCGTTTTGAACGCAGTAACGAGCCATGTGACGCTTCGACACGTCACGCACATATGAAGCAGAGATCAATAAAAGAAATCAGAAGTAAGTCTGATGTGTTAACAGCTTCTGCTGAATAGCTTTTATTTAAGTAGAAGCTTTCCTGCTGTGTAGATCCCATTCCAGGCTCCACATGCACACAAACACACACACACACACACACACACACTACGCTTTACACACCATGGCGCCAATAAGGATCTGTTACTGAGCTAGTGAGCCTCCTCTCGTGTTTCTCTGCTGTATTCTCAGGTCCTCTGTGATTGCAGTTCTCCAAAATTAAACCATAAACAAGGCGTCAAGCTCCCATGATGGTGCATACAACTTTTCATGCATACCCAGTGCTGATGTGATGTAATGCGCTTTATTTTATACGTGCATGTGTGTGTGTTAATGTTTGCTAAGGAAAAGGTCATAACTCGTAATTTCCTTGAAATTCCTCAGAACTCGGGACGGTCTCCAAGTTCAGCAAGTGACATTAAAACAACATGGCCGCTCCCAGCATGAATGTCAGTGTTTACCATATAGATTTTGTTCCTAGCTTGGACAGGCTGCCCTATTAGATTATATTAGACCGTTAATTTTAAAATGTTTTAAATTTATTATTTATTAAAAAATTTAAAAATGATTGATTAATTAGAGGTCACGTTTCCTCTCAATCTTTGTTTGTTCTGCTATCGCCGCCTTTAGCAAGTTGTGTAAAAGAGGGGCTACAGAGAGGGGCTACAAATTTTTTTGATTTGATGTTTTAAGATGATTTTCAGAATGCTCCTATCAAGATTGTACCCTTTTTATGATGAAATCGATTGACATTTATAGAAAATTTTAACCACAATACGGTGATGCGACTCCTAGCCACAATAAAACATTATAATGGTGCAAGCGTTTTAAAGAAGGCTGTACATCTGTGAATGATGATAGCAGCTGAGGTGGCCTGGAGCCCACTGCAGTTGTTCTTGTGAACGTACAGTGAGGAAAACACCTGAAAATCGACGTACTGTATATACTGTACTTTATAACTTATTCCCCAACTTTCAGAGTATCACAGCCTTCTTACTTGCACATATCTATCTGTGGGAACTGTACGCATGATCATTCACGAACACACCACTCGCACATTACTGGAACTCGGCCTGACCTCGCTCCATGCCTTTTCCACATTTAAAAGGAGTTCCTAGGAGGCCAGGGTTTCAGACGTGAAGGAGGCACTCTGATCATGGCGTACTCTGGTGTACTTAGTTCTAGTAGAACACCATCAAGGTAGAAAACTAAGAAAGGGGAATTAATTGTATCAGGGGATTATATAGAGAAATAAAAGTAGTGTTTACTCTCATAATTCTTGAATGAAAGTCCTGGTTTCACTCGAACACCCCTCGTACATAGTTTATTTGTATTTATTTGATTTTTTTTTAAACATTTGTAAAATGCTGTTTGAAACGTTTTAAACCAGTATAAACTAAAAGCTTTCTTAATCTAATAATAAGCCTCGTACAGCCTGTCCTGCTCCCAAATACTCTGCCATTACATTAAAAACACAACAACATGGACCAAGATAAGCAGGAAGTGTTTTGCCAAGGACTGCGGCACCTAGCAACAGGTTCAAATATTACCTCAGAAATTCGGAATTGGTACAGGTCTGAAAAGTCAGATAAACAAGTTTGTCAAATAGAACGCTGCATTACATCCTGAAGGGGTCGCATTACATCATTCTTCGACCTGAGCCGAGATGAAATAGGAAACCGTATGAGGCGTGAACACTTTCTTGGGGGGGAAAACACTAGGTTAAGATGCTCTGACATACTTGTGACACATTTGTAGAATTGATAGAATGATTAATTAATTCATTTTTTTCTTTCTCTTTTCCATAAATTAACCTATGTAAAGGGTCAGGGGTTGGATCTAAATCAAAATATCTAAAAAAAAAATTTATATTGTGTTAAAGGTCACATGTATTTGTTGTTTGTCAAATAGGCAAAAAATAACCCAATGGTTAATTTTCATGGTAATAAATGCTAAACATGGAAGCATCCTTGATTCCCCACTTTGTAGGTGGAAAACTCTGGTTTACATCAAGATTTCAGGTGGTTGAGGGAACAGTCATGTACATGTTCATGCAGTGTGTAGTACAGCATTGCTAATGTATCAGGAAAACACTAAAAACAGTAATTAAGGCCATCACGTGCTGCAACACACACACACACACACACACACACACACACACACACACACACACACACACACACACGCCTCTTTTTACTAGGAGCATGCAGGAAATGGCATGTGTGGAAACACTGACAACACCAAGCAACCATGCTACAACATGCAGCCACCTGTTAAAACATATTGACTAAAAACTGCGAAGAGGAAACACACCAGCTCATAGTCAGCGGCTAGTTGTTGACTTCCTGACTTTTACTTGAGTGTGTGAACTGGAGCTGCAGCAGCTACTTGACCAAATCGATGATAAAAATAGTCGCTATTGAAACCATTGTCTAGTCGAAGCGCGTCATGAAGCATAGAGCAAACAATACAGCTTTCTCTACTGTATAAAAACTCTTTACTGTACGCTCCCCTGCACCGGTTATTTATTTAGCCTTTATTTTAAATTTGCTATTCGGTATTTGAATCAACCAGGCCTTGAAATACAGATAAGACACAAAGCTGTGATTCGAAAACATGATAAGTTATAAAAGACCTTATTGCACAAGTGTGAGCGTCTCGTTTGGGTTGAGTTGATAATATTCTCATGCCGTGACAGATTATCTGATTAATGTCAGAAATGTTGATTTGGAGTTAGTGAACTGTTGTGTAATTAAGCCTAGTTGAGAAACAGTTCTACAGGGTGTCCCAAAAACTGTCACCGCATAGGCCAAAGGAACACACACACACACACACACACACACACCACACACACCACACACACATAAAATCAATTAAAGCTTATATATGTTATACAGGTTGCTTTTAAGATGCTTTTGACAAGGAAGAATGTCTTGAAATCCTTCTCAAGGCTAGATTTAAAAGAATACAATAAAGGGCAATTACACACATAACTCCAGCTGCGTTAACACAAATACATCATGAGTGAAAGACAAGACTCCATGTGTGTTTATAAAGGAAAGGCAGTCATGTAGAGGTTGTTTTTTCTTTCTTTTTGAAAAGAAATGTTAATTTTTCCTTTGTGTAAAGATTTTTGGGCGCTTTTTATAATGTTGCTTACTGAAATTCTGTATACATAATAAATATATATATTATTATATTCGAAAATATGATTGACAGACCAATTGATTGAAAAATATTTATAATTTGCAGCCCTAGTATGCATAACGCACATTCTGCCTTGTTCATTTGTAATAAGTGTACGTAATCATTTAGTACACTGGATTTTTTTCTACTTACTTCTAATGCGCATTAAACTGTTAGGCTGCGTGAAACACGGGCCAGAGCAAGTACAGACAAGAACCTTCTGCTTACTAACAGGATTATTTGTCCAACCCTGTGTAGTAAAGTTGCTTTTGCATTAGAGGCACGGATCAGGGTACACGTGGACCCAAAGACTGGAACATTCGTGTGGTGTGAACTCGAGTTTTGCGTTTTAATTCGCTTTGATTATGCATGTAATCGTTTTTTTTTTTTTTTTTTTTGTGCAATCAGTTCAATTAATTAATTTAATCAAGGGGTCAGTTTTCAACTCGGAATCCTTTCACACACATTGAACTATTTAGGTAAACTAATACAAATGTTAAGATTTCTTAAATTGACCACAATCTCTGCAGAAAATGCAAACCACTTCAGAATTTTGCGACGTTGTTGGTGCAAGCAGGGAAAAAGATTATCACTTTGTATAAGACATGAGATTTAAACACTCAACAACACAGGATTTCAGTGCATATTAGATATATTTTAGTAGTCTTTACTACCTTAAAACTTGTAAGAAATATAGCTGCTTGAGACAAATCAGACTGTAAGTATTAATATATGAATTGAATCGAAAATCACAATGCACACCAAAATTGAATTGAATTGAATTGAACTGCCAGCCTACTTACAACTCCAGCTCTAGCATGCACACACTGTACACACTAAGTCCACTTAAAAAGGTGCCCCGAAGCACTGTACGTATAGTAGTAGTAGTAGTAGAAGTGGTATTACTCAGGTGTGGTTGGAATCAAATCTCTGTAAACTGTGTGTGAATGCAGCTTGCGCTGATCTCATCCTTCGACTGGCACAGACGTGGCTGGTGAAGTAGAAAGTCGGCAAGGGGGTCGTTCTTGCAAAACGTATCAGTTCTATTAGGCATAATATGCAGGTTGTTTAATTAATTAATTAATTAATTTTTGTGTACTTTTCTCCTTTTTTAGACTGTTAGAACTGTTCAAAAAAACTATTAATTCTCTGTATATAACAGCCTGATGCGCTTATTGAGGTATGAATGAATCCAAACCTCACAACTCATTTTTAACTTTTTCATACTTTGCTGTCGCTGCCGTATTTGATTGCAGCACTGTAGTACAGTAAAAGCGCATCATCCTTGAAACCCCAGCTGTAGCCGCTATCTAACATCTCGTGTCTCTGTGCAGCCCGATATGCAGGAAGTGACGAATTCTGGACAGGAACTTGAGCCATGTGGGAACATGTTTCCGTTTAAGGCTAGACTTTGTTAAAGTCTATTGCAAAATTATGAACCGGTCATTTGTGTGTGCGTTTGTGAAATGTCCAATCGCTGAGTGCGATTGAGATTCCTATTCTCTATCAGCGTTGTTGTTTGTTTGTTTCTTCAGGGCCTCCTCCTGCTTGCTCTTGCAGGAATGTCTATGATCATTACTCTTCTCTTCCTCTCTGCCAGAATAAAGTGCCGTCTGTTTAAGGTCACTATAACGTGACCATATAACGATTAAATTTGCATTTAATTGCATGCAGAGTAAATATGGGACATGTGATGCAAGTTCGTAAGGTAGATTTCTGGTGTAGATTTGTGGTATAGATTGTTATAGATTAAAGCTCTAGGGTGAAGAAAGTGTTAAACTACTCAGGTTGCACATAGTTGTTTGAGTCAGGAGTGATTAGGCTACTGTTATAGGAGCATTTCATGTCCCTGATGTTATGATGAGATTGTGCGATCGTGTGATTTTCACATGCAGAGGTTTGTTTTAAATTTGTACTCCCTTCTTTTTGGTAAGCTAAACAAAGCTCTCAGCTCCAGCGCGTAATTGCACAGGATGCCGAGCTCCCAGCTGTGGAGAGCCAGCACTGTGTGTGTGTGTGTGTGTGTGTGTGTGTGTGTGTGTGTGTGTGTGTGTGTGTGTGTGTGTGTGTGTGTGTG
>JAQMYJ010000009.1:18291799-18307357 GCA_030014305.1 Clarias laeviceps
TGTGTGTGTGTGTGTGTGTGTGTGTGTGCGTGTGTGCGTGCGCTCCCTCTCCGCCTGCAGATAGCTAAAATTCCCTTTTATGGCGTTGAAGTGCTTTTCAAACAGGAAATGACATCACACTACGCTGAGACTGAGCAGGAGTTGCTTCTGCTGTGCAGCATTCCACACGGCATGACTCGCCTCGACTCTGATGCCTCGAGTCAGCTTGTCCTCAGCTAAAATAGCAAAAAAAAAGTCCTCATGCTTTTACAATGAAAGTGAGCAAAAAGTTCACAAATAAAAATCCTCGGCTTGTATTGGCCGTGGATTGAGAAGGAGGTCTGGAGAAGGGATCATGTACACTGGGAGAGTAAGGGCGGACACGGGAGAGTTTTTTTTTTTTTTTTTTTTTAAAGTAGCCTGCCCCAGAAGTGTGCGTCATTGTCGGTGAGGGTGCAGAGCTCTTACACGGTCTTATGTCATTACTTTTTCCGTTCAGAAGGGAAGGAGACATAGAGGAACTTCATATCGATGTAGTCACTCAAACATCTGACTGCCTGTCAGTCAAGCCAGACAGTTTAGAGAACAACTAGTTCCTACTGTATAATAATCATGAACCTTTACATGTATGTATGTACAGTAGGAGTCAAAGTTTTAGACACAAGTTCACATTTATTTTCTACATTCTAGAAAAGTACTGGATGTTTTCAGAACTACAGTATGTACTAACACACATGGCATTAGGTAAGTAAATGACAGTCCCGTTATTGTGTTAAGACACGAAGGTCAGCTGTTTATTTGTGAATCCCATCAAGCACCATGATGAAAGGAGGAGTTCATTTAGAGTTACCAACCTCAAAAATCAGCAATTAACAAACAGCACCTCGGAATAGAGACGCTATGAAGGCTTTACAGAGCTAAAGTAGCAGACGCATCTCAATATCAACTGTTCAAAGGAGATTATTGTATAATTTGGACGCCTTCAGCAGTGTTTTATAATCTAGAAAGAAATAAAAAACAGGAACAACCATGGAATTGGAAGTTGTGTTCAGTCTTTAAACTGGTAGTGTGTACATATACAGTACAGTATTTTATATACCCTGATCAGCTATAACATTATGAGCACTGACAGGTGAAGACATTGATTATATCACTTTAATGGCACCTGGAAGTCAGTAGGATGCATTAACCAGCTGGGCAACATTTTCTCGCTGTATTGGATGTGCTGGAATTGAAAATGGGCAAGTGTAAGGATTTTGACTGGGTCGACAGGTTGCTCGGTCTTGTTGTAAGTAGGTAGTTCGAACTGAGCAATATGATTGGACGACAGGCATTCTACGAGGTGTGATGATGATGGGTGGTAACAGCACTAGGATGTTCAACTATATCATTTCGTTCTACAGTCACTGTCGGTCGCAGCATGGGTGGTAGCAGGTCTGTACAGAGCAGCTGCCTGCCAAAACCCACATTCAAAACCAGTCACATAAGCACTGTCTGCAAAAAAAAAAAAAAAAACACATCTGATAACGTTTTGTCATCCTAAACAACAATTTGACTCCTTAATAGTAGCTTCTAAGTCGCTCCGAATAGCATCTGAACCGTCTGTGTCGTTTTATTTGTACGAATATTGGCTGAATCTCAAATCCTGATCAAGTACACTATTAATTGAGGGTTAAGCAAGTGCACAACCTACTTAGCGCAAGTGCATAACCTTTTTTATTTTATTTTATTTTTTTTAATTTAAACTAGATATTTGTCTTCATTACATTCGAGTGAGGAGAGATAAAAATCTAAACTAAAATATAATAACAGGCAGAATGGCTTTGTCTCTGTATCTGCTATTTTGATCACAGGAACTGTACACCCTTTCTCATGATGCTCACATAACGCTCAGCGTGAAAAGTATGAATACGCTCTTTACAAAACCACATGTGTAGAATTTTTGCAGCGGTACATTTAGATACACGAGTTACAGTTTTACTTAACCGAGGTAGTCAGAAAAGTCCAGAGGTGCAGGAGTGACCGCAGGCCGTTTGAGAAATGAAATTTGAGCGTCTGAGAGATTACTGTCTAACCTGGTGAAGGATCCATATGGCTTTACAAACAGTTGTTGTTGTTGTCTTTGAAGTTTTTTTTTTTTTTTTCATTGGATGCAAATTTGGCATTGTTTGTGTGAACTGGTTTCATCAGACGATTGATCCTTCAGCGTTTGTTATGCACACATCTTTACATTACAGCTTGATCGTGTTTAAGCAGACAACTTTAAAAAGCCTGGATATAAAAATGTCTGCTGTGAAGGATGTTCATCTGTCCTTTTTTTTTTTTTTTCTGTCCACAGAACCAGCAGAAGACCCCAAACTGCCGCATCACTGTGGGAGGCCTTCTCCCATTTCCAGAAGATTCCATCAGGTAAACTTATCTTCTGTAAGGGTCATCTCCTTGTTTAAAACACCCCTTGGGTCACTCCCTGGACAGGGCACACACACACACATATACTCACTCACACACTACGGGCAATTTTGGGAACACAAATTAGCCTAATCTTCATGTCTGGGAGGAAACCGGAGTACCCGGAGGAAACCCATCAAGCACAGGGAGAACATGCAAACTCGATGGACACAGAGACAGGAATCGAGCCTGGCCGGGAATCGAACCCGGACCCTGGAGGTGCAAGGCGACAGTGCTAACCACTACAGCAACGTGCCGCAAATCTGAAATTAAAGAAGGGAAATGTTTGTAGCAGCACCGTATAGGACATTTCATCCAACCTAGCTGAGATGCTAAGCTACCTTAGTATGTTTAGTGAAGGTTTTCCCAGCAGCTAATTCATTCACCATATTTTACCAAAAATATATATTTTTATTTACATTTATTATGCCACGAAACAAGTTGACTGCTACCTTCACTAAAGTAATGGTGCCCGGGTGACTTGATACTTTCTAGATGGTATTAAGTTTAAGCTAAATTTAAATTTGGGAAGTTTCTCTCTCTTGTGTGAAGTAAAAAGTGTCGAATTGATTAAAAAGATCAGAGGTCAGAGAGTCTGTTAAACGTTGCACATCAGATCAGTCGACTGGTGTTTTTGCGGATTCCTTTGAAGGTGTAAATCGTGCGCTGTCAAAAGCGCCCGTTTAGCGCTCGCTAGAAAACAGCTGTCTCAGGAAAATGTTCCCCAAGGCTGCTACTTAACACCACAATTAGCATGCCTTTGAGACGTTGTGTGTTTTCAGAGCCGGACAGTAACTACTCTGTGCTGTTTTTGAATTCGTATCCATGCAGAGTGGGTTTTTCTTTTTTTGCTCTTTAAGCCAGCGAACTTTTAACTCCGGCATCTCCTGTGTCTCGGTCCACTTTTAAACCACCTTACATCACCTCACTACATGCCATTCTGCCAGTCTGAGCAGTTCACATTTTTTACTGTTGGACTCCGTCACATAAATAGCACTAATGTGTTCTGAGAAGTGGCTCCTCACCATCGAAGCGCTATGGATGGATGGATGGAGCCTCAGACACACAGAAACCTGGCTGGTTGACACTCTGACTTTGAATGAATTTTCACACCAGTACAAACTGCGCTCCAATCGGAGAGAGAGAGGTTGAACTTTTTGTTTAGTGCGATTCACCACATTATAAGGGTGTTTTCACATTAGGCACAGCTTCATTGTACCATGTCGAGCTGTGATTACTCCCTCCATCCCCTCTCCCCCGCCGGCCAGCTTTCACTTTAGTAGTATTGTTTTGTACCCGAGTACAATTGTGCGTCTAAACACTTTGATAGAACCACCAGTAAACATGAAGAGAGTACAAGGAAGTCAAAATTCCCACTGCGCCAAATGTATATATATTTTGATGAAAATGTCAAGAACTGACATCACTTGTCTAAGCCATGACTAGGGAGTTTAGAGGATGAGATCGGCACATGCTGTGTGTAAACACAGATTTCAGAGGAGAGCGTTCTAAACAGCAGTCCATTTTCGTTTTTGGTACGGTTAGATCCAAACTATGTCTGAGTACGCCATGCCTGAGAGCATTTTTCAAGTGGACTTGAGCAAAGGTAAGCACATAGCAGACGTGGTTTGGTGTTTTCACATTAAGCAAACATACCAGACTTTGGGGTCAAGTGTACTCGGATCCATGCCTAAAACCGTAGTGTGAAATCATCCCCAAGACCGTTTTAAAACAAGTAGTTATAGTAAGGATTCAAAAAAAAAAAAGAAAAAAAAACCCATAAGGTGTGCTGTTATAGAATAATATTCAATAACAGCACTTTTGTAAGTCGCTCTAGACAAGATCGTCTGCCAATTGCTTGACTTAGTATTGCTAGCCCAAGGTTGTTTTTCTCTTACTCTTACTTTAATAAGACTTAAATTTTTTTGTAACTCTTACATCAGAGCAGTTTGCCATCTATTATGTTTTAAGTCACAAAGAAATGATTTAATGACCTGTTCACTTTATAGTTGCTTTCAATATTGTGGAATGTCCATGAAACTAGGTAGTTCCTGTTATCACTTGCACTATAACCAGTCACCTCATTACTTTCAGGAACTTTTCCATTATTAAGACAAAAATAAAAGCAACTTCTCATGTTACTGAGAAACCACAAAGTCCAAATACATCCATGTGATTTCAGTCACAGTCAACATTATTGTCAGATCTGCCGTTAAAAAATATATAAAAACACCTTATAACCAGTCAGAATCGAGAATTCAATTAAGTTATACATGATCTTAAGTAATTTGAAGTCCAAATGTATACACTTGTGCTTTGGCGTGATGTTGTTTTTTTTCTTGGAAATGGCACAAACTGTTTCTGTTGCTTTTAAGTATGAAAGTGGAACTAAGAAGTAACATTCTGGTTTCCTAAAACTTTCTGCTTGCTTTCTTTTTAATTCAGTCTTTTTCCGCTGCTTTGTGCTTTTCCAAGTTTTTTTTCTTTTCTTTTAAAACAGTGTATAGTTTCTCAGTTTGCAACACCTCGGTCGCTGACCCAGGAAGCAGATGCTTTCCCGCTGGCGCCGTGCCAAATTATTTATATCCTGGATTGATCAGCAGTTGATTGTTGGTCAAGTGTTTATGTAGACATTTTTTTTAACGTTGTACTTTTTTTAATGAAGTATTTTGGGTCTTGGCCAAACCAGTTCCTTTTAGCTAATGGTTTTCAAGTCAGTGTTGCATTTTCTGGAACATTCTCACGTTTTTGGTGTATGGGAAGTATGAGGGAATGTTCTCTCATGGAACCACAGCTGAAGAATCTGCTTCAGTGTAAAACTTAACCCTGGTATTAAGTTGTCTAATCCTGTAAATGAAGTCGTCCAGTGCGTCTCATTCACCGACTGTGTAGTAACACTTAATGCCATTATATAGCCTGAGCACACAGTTAATCACTCGGATGCTTCATAAATCTCTGCTTTAAATGTCTCAACAAAGGTCTTTTTCCACACACACACACACACACACACACACACACACACACACACACACACACACACACACACACTGTTGTTGTCTCTTGGTCTGATCTACTTCGAGACTTCCATTAATAGAGTTTCTTGTTTAGTTTTTCATTTCCTGGACACCCGCCCCCCTCTCCCCTTTATTTAAAGCCAGATGCCCTGTCCAAGACCACGGCTGTACCTTTGCACCCCACATTAGAATGCTTTTAAAATGGATATGTCCTTTCTAGTTTATAAAATCATTCCCTTTTTTTTTTTCTTTAAAAGAAGTACTCTTAAAATACTCTCTTTTGTGTCAAACATTATACAGAAAATGTTAAATCTATAAGATTCTCATAAAAATGCACAGTATCTTCCATCACTACTCGCATTCAGACAGAGCAGTAAAGTCTATCTTCATAACCCTTACAAACAGTAGCCATCTGCATTCTCGTATCTTCGGGCGGTTTTGTTTTCTGTCTCGTCTTGTGACGTTTTTATGACTCCGCGCTGTTGCTGATGTGTGTGAGATTACAAGGGTTTCTGCAAGCGCAAGCTGCAACAGGACTGTAGGTTTCCTGACTCTTTGAATAGATCAAGTGGTTAGCATGTGCTTAGCATAATGGGGTGATACATTACCGTTTACGATAAATGAAAGTCACAGACTGAAGAACACTGAGGAAGTTTTCTGGCATGCTGTTTGACTCGAGGTTCATCACTGGCCTGTACTTGTCCGTAAGCACATGTTGATGTGAAATTATTACATGGCTATAGCTGTTTATTATTTTCTCAATAGTGTACATTAAATCAGTATGGTTTAACTACTTGGGTTTAAGCTACTACGCAATTTCTTTGGGCAGGATTTTATCCCATGTTATTCTCAAACGCACACGGTTATCTTAGTTTGGATAAAAATGCATCACTATTCACTAGTTAGGTATTTGTTATGCCCTGCGTCCACATGAAGTCAGAACAAAAGTATGAAAGACAAGCAGAGTCTGGCTGCGTTTGGATTCAGAAAGCAGTGCACAGGTCAGGTGTGTGTTGAAAGGCAGCGTTTATCGCTTTCATGTCAGGAAAGAGAAAACGCATATAAATGTTGCACAGGTACATTACATTTCATGTACAACTCTGTTAAAGCAATAAACGACAGTAGATGCGCATCAGGTATCTCTGGTTTACAGATCAACCCAGGAGTGACACTACATGCCTAAAAAATTGTTTTTAGTTCCTCATAAATATAATGTGCAAAAATATGTATCAAGTTGCTATAAAGTGTCAAAGAAAAAGTAAAACGTGTACAACAAAAAGTGTCTTAGAAAATTTAAATGAATGTATTGTTTTCTGTGAATGAGTGAGCAGGATGATTATCACATGATTTTGAAGTAAAACCTCTACAAGGCTACAAGATCCAGGTCACAGAAGTCTTGTACACAAATGTTATTATGTTTTCAGAGACTTTTTTTTTTTTTTTTTTTTTTAAATAATCACGCATTTTAAAAAACCTATACATACCTGCTGCTCACATATTACTGTAGCCCAGACTTTAGCCACTTCTATGTTTATAAGTAACTGAAAAATACACAAATGTCAGGAGATGTCTGAACTTCTTCAGAGCCCCAATACAGAGATCTCCAAACATCCTGCTCACAAATATCAGACTTGGTGCAGCCTATTACCCTGGCGGTTTCCCTGTTTCTGAGTGTTTAACGTGAGTATTTTATCATTAAGAAGTTCCCTAGATTACACTTTCAATCTGGTTGGTATAATGAGTTTTCTTTCCATCTATGATATTTGTAAGATATGCAGTAAATCAACATGTATATAATTAAGCAGTACAGTGTTTTTTCTCACACATGGAGTATACTGTACCTGGACGGGTCTCCCACGTACATTTTCGGATTCTTTTAAAAAAATCTGTCTATCTGCGATTGATTAACTAGTAGCGGACAGTTACCTCTCACGCTAGCAGAATAAACAGGTACAGGAGCAGTAGCACAAGAGCGATGTACTGAGGGGCAGTGGATTCCAGCTGTAGGAAGGCCGTACTGTCTGTCGTACATGATCTACAGAGAACCTTCTTCACACAGTGAACGGGCTGCACTTTAAAAACAAAAACGCACGAGGATTAACTCTAAAAACTCAAACAGTGCGAATCCGAGCAGCAACACAACACTGGACCGATTTTTATTTATTTATTTATTTATTTTTACCAAAAAAACAACCGCTTATACGGAAGTCCTGCCGGAAGTTATCATTACTTTTAAAGCGAGTAAATTGCACTGCTCCGGGAATATGGGAATGATGTCACTAAGATGCAGAACTAAAATGCATGTATTAGCTACTTTTGTTGTTATTATTGGTCACAGAAATGACCAAAAAACAACCATAAAAACACTGACTTTGTGATATATGTTTTTTAATTAAGCTGTGTTTGTTTAAATTTGTTGAAAATTAAATAAAATTCAGTTAATCATATTTTCTAGGTTGTGCACAATCATAAGCCCTAATGCTATAAAACCCTGTTTATTTATGTAAAATGCGGACCCGTTCTGAGGGCTCAAATAAGATGAAGCATTTATTAAGGTAATTTATAAAGATTATTTTTTGTTTTGTTTAAAATGACATAATGTTAACAGATGTGTTTTCTTTGCTCAAGTTCACATAGACCTACAGTACTTTCACATATGCTGCAACCAACTGTTATTGTAATTAATGATTACGAGAACACCTGTCACGCAGAGTAATACATGAAGGTAATATAACTATTATCAAAGCCAGTGGAAAGGCTGTCGTCCAATCAGATCGCTTGTTTATATAAAACATTGACAGAACTGACAGAACAGTCCAGAGGTGGTCTAATGATCATGCTCGAGTGGTCTCCAGGCACCACAGCAGCTACTCCAGTCAAATAGAAGTGCACAAGTGACCCACCCCAACTTGTATACGTGTACCGATGCTGTTCTTGTGAATCGGGTGTTGACAAAAACTAAATTATAGTCCAGTTATAGCCCTTGTTTTACTTGACCCAGGTACGTAATGAGATGATAGAGAATGTGTTGGAGCGATAAGACTAATGCACAGGGACAGTAAAGCTTGCGCAAGGGGACACATCCTGGCTAATAGTTTATACAACTGTTTCCACAAGATTTACATACCCTAATTAGAAGCTATCCCTAGGGTTTTAAGGGGATAACACTTGTCTGTTTTCACGCTTTATTTGTTTTTGCTCGTTAAACCCAAAACCACTAGACTGAAAAGTTTGCCCAGTCTGGGAACCCGCTGTGCGTTTCATTTCAAAACTAGGAAGTGAGCCTGTATATACTAATGCGAAAAAAAGTGTTAGACGTGTTGTGCGGTATGTTACAGTGAGGTTCTAGCAAGCACTTGACATGGTGACGGTAAAACATACCATTCCACACACACACACACACACACACACACACCCATGAGAGCCCTCTTAAAGCCGCAGCTGTGAAAATCATGTCATGAGTCTGCTATGAAGTCTACCCTCTCATCCCTTTCCCTAAATTTAGGGACGGCATTGCTGGGCTGGGCAGCCGGAATGCAAGCAGACCCCCTTCCATTGAACCCATGCTGAACGTCAGGAGACATAGCTGTGGAGAGAGCGCCGTAGAGGATGATGAGATTCCTGTGGCATAAGTAACTGAGGAAACCCAGCACGCTGCTGCTCTCAAGTGCACCGCGCAACAATAGCAGGCAGCTTTCGGCCGGCGCTCCTCTGGAGTTTGTGCCAAATTGTGAAATGTTCATTGTGTTCGAACTTCACCGAGTTGAGAAGTGTTAAACGTTCGGGTTAACCTCAGCCTTCAAAGACCTACATGCTGTCTGGCCTCAGAAACAAACCCAAATGGAGAACGTTTATTTCACGAGGGCTAAAGAGGAGAGGTTTCTTTTTTTTTTTTTTTTTTTCGCGTGGTTTGTAGTTCTCACTTTGAGACTCAAAATGGTTCCTCTGCGTCTGAGCTCTTCCTCTTTTGGCGAATGGCGTTAAAAGCGAGGCTGTGCTTGCAAGTGCATTTCCACGACGCAGAGAGCATGAAGCATAGCTGAAATTCCTCAGACTCGTCCATATTATTATTATGTCCGACTAAATTTGGTTGCACCTTAAATCGCATGCTTGTTGCACTTTACACAAGGTTCAGTCAGATGCGCTTCTCCTAACTCGTCGAGGGTAAAATTCTGAAAGCAGTGGTGAGATTGTAGGTTTTGGCAGTGCTTTTGTTTTTATCATCGCTGTTTTTGCTCGTATTCTTCGGCATTCCTGATCCTGCACATTTTAGGGAGCGTTTGAGGTGAGGGAGAGTGCTACAAGTTTAAAGCTTTTGTAAAATTGTTATTTTCCAGTCATATCACTAAGTACAAACTGGATAGTCACTGGATAGCAAATTGGATACATCACGCTCCCTTAATTCCCACTAAACTGGTTTATTTCTATTGCGCCACGTTTCCTGCTTACAAGAATTTTTTTCTTCATTAATAAACATTTCATTATTAAACTTGATCCCTTTGCAGCTCCACAGTAACATCATACTTACATACAGAGTCAAATGATCAATGCTTGAAACATGATGTGTACAAGAGACTCTGAGGACACTGACAAGAGGACAAGATCCACAAGGTTCATCATGCCGCTGTTCAGTGATATAATTTCAGAGAAACAAAAGAGTCTTAACATTATGAAAGCCTTAAGCTCTCAGCCTCCAATTCGTGTAAATGACTAGTTTATTGTCAAGGACAGTGTTTTAGTTTTGTCCTTTAGGGCCATTTTTATTCTAATCAGTTTGAATTTATAAACGTCCTGCTTTGTGAAACACTTTCTTCCTCTTTGCTGTTCAAAAAAGGAAGCCGAGTCTTATTTTAAAATTAGGGGAAGTAAACATCATTTAGGCCAGACCCATGCACCATTTCCACTGGGCGGGGGGCAGATAGGTTTCTGTGATTAAGAAAACAATGACATTGATATTTTAAGCATCATCAATTTCAGGCAAACGGTCAATATAGAAATTTTGGTACGTCATAAATTAATGTTGACCGTGATGTGTATGACTGTTTTTTTTTTATTTTTTTTTATCTTTCAACAAGAAAAAGATGTATTTATGTGTGATGTGACCAACAACCTTTCCTGGTCAAAGCGAAACCAAATAAAAATAATTGAAATGCGAGCACAGAGTTTATAAGATATTGTTGATCTTCAAGAGGAACACAGTTTTGTTCAATTTGTGAATCTTTGTTCTAATTGTAAATTGCATTCTGTACTACTGTACTGTACTGTGTGCATCACCTTAGACACTTGGAGATCAGGAACACACATATGGTACTCTGTTATTAGTTGGTATCTGGTGGATGTTATTTATTTGGCTCACAGATTTGTTAACTTAAATCAGATATGGAAAAAAAAAAAGTGAATTTCTCAGGTTAAACTGCGATACCACCGATACTAAAGTTAATTGAGCTGAAGTGAAGCAGTTCCTCTTACTGACATTACATGTTCTGGTTCCTTTAAACATTCTTGTTTTGTTGTCGTTTGTTTCACGGCAGGTGTAACGGTGACCCAGACACACAAGCGCAATCATGGTGGCGCTATCACTAAAGATCGGGGTGGGAAATGTGATTAAAACAATGCAGTTCGAGCCCTCCACCATGGTGTACGACGCCTGTCGCATCATCCGGGAGAGAGTTCCTGAGGCGCAGCTCGGCCAGCGTGAGTGTTTCCTGACAAACACACACGCGCACACGCACACGCGCGCACACACACACACACACACACACACACACACACACACCCACCAGTCCTGCAGATTTAAAACCCTAGCAGCAGATGTTTAACACATGTTTCAGTCCTGAATTTTAGATATTGGGTTAGCTTGCCAGTAATAAACCGGTAATCTGTAACGGTTCTCTTCCAGAAATTTCCATTTCAGTGATTCTGTCTAGAAACTGTCTTATGCAATTTTTTTATGGCTCAGAAACCAAAGTGTTGCTCCAGGGTCATGACTCGTCAGAACAGGTGTGCTGAATTCAGGCTACAGCTAGTATATTTGACTTAGTTGTATTCCAAGCAAGACCTCAGTCCTGAGCTTAAAGTATTCAAGGAACCTCCGGTCCAGTAACCTCAGTTACTCTTGTAGAACAAGCCCTGATTCCACCCTTCTCCTTCTCCTTCTTCTTCTTCTTCTAGTTTCCACGAAAGCCCCTCCTATAGGAAAAAACGAGTGGGGCCGACTCCACCAAAACCTAAAATATCCCAGAATAGAAAATGCAACTTCAGAGTTTTTCTCTCTCCTCTACGATGAGGGTGTGGCCGGCTCTCCAGTCTTACATAATAACTTCCCGCTAGATGCGGTTCGTGTTATTCTTGTCCAAACCTGTGAGTAATTTTCCATTTTGAGCGCCTGTTTTTTGGCCAACGTCAACAACTAATATGGAATGTTCAGCATCTTAAACTAGCAGGCTATAGAGAGAGACACTACAGTCCCTGAGGGTGAGGAAAAAAAAAAGTGGAATTCTGATGCCGAACGGAGGGAAAAGAGATCGGAGCTATGCTTTTGTGGTTGAACATGAAGAAGATCCATAACCAGGGATGTTAAGGGAGAGATTTGCATGATACCACCTCAAGGTATTTCTGGTGGTTATTGCGGTCTGTACACGTTAAAAGGGAAAGAGAGATGCATATTTTACTGCCCGTTTAACACTTCACTGGTAATGGATTTTCTATAAATATATTCTCCTGGCTTAATTAAAGCTGGTCTTGACACACTTGGACTTGTTCTTTTTTTTATTCACCAAAGCTGTCAAACAGCCAGTACACAAAACACATCAGTCGAATCAGCTCTGATTGTTCTTTCCTCCTCCAGCCAATGACTATGGCCTGTTCCTGTCAGATGACGACCCAAAGAAAGGCATTTGGCTGGAAGCAGGAAAAGCCCTGGACTATTACATGTTGAGAAACGGGGTGAGTCAGTCACTCAGAGGTAGGAATGTCTACTTGCTACCACATGTTTCCCCATGGAGAGGAAATGCACTACTGAGAGAAGGAGGATGACGATCTAGACGATCTGGTTGATGTATTAGTATTACTGTGTTCATGCAGACGTACTTACACTCTAACTAGGCCTACCTATTATTTATTTATTATTAATCAATCTTTCATGTGTTCAGTAACGCGTGAAAGATTTATTGTCATATCGTATGTTGTCACTGGAGTGATCGATGAAGTTCATTATCACAGTTGGCTCACAAAGCGGCAGTGGAGGAGGCGTGGCAGGCGGGCAAGCTTTAACATGAAAGCGAAAGTCAGCAAGCGATTGAAATCTGCAAACTTTAATGTCTTAAGATGTGCACATGTAAAATAGTTTTCTACTTTTATGGCCGCACAGCTCGTCTTTTTTTATAGATTAATATCTGTTTATTTTGTCTGTGCAAAGCTGCGTGTGTAGTTGTGCAATAAGATCGAAACGGCTGTTCACTGTTTTTTTAAAAATAAAATTATATTTATAATATAATAATAAATAATATTTTATCCACACAAAGACTTTGCTAAGAAGCACACCTTCTCTTCACTTTAATAGAACATGCCGTTAATACATCTGCTGAGAAAAAACTGGATTAGCAGATGAGATTAACCCATTTTAATTGTTGATTTCCGTGGAAAGGTGTAGTGCTTAGCACTGTGGCATCGCACCTCCAGATTTAGATTATAGATTTCCATCTCGTGTTCGATACAGTATGATGGATTGGCACCCTGTACCGCGTGTATCCTGCCGTTTTGACCATAAAGTTCCAAAGCACTATATTAGTCAAACATTCTCATCATGTGTAAGTTTAGCCCCGGTGCAGCATTAATTATAATTGACTTATTAAGGGATTAAGTAAGTGTCTCTTGTCTTGACCGTATTTTCAGGATACGCTCGAATACAAGAAGAAACAGAGGCCACTCAAGATCCGCATGCTGGACGGGACAGTGAAAACGGTGATGGTGGACGACTCCAAAATCGTTACCGACTTGCTCATGACCATCTGTGCGAGAATAGGTAAGTCACTTGATACTGGTGTGTGTCCACTAATCCAGGTTTGTACATGTGTAATCACTTATCGTGTTTGTATTCAGCGTTAATATCGAGTATGATTTTGTGCGACTGGAGTATGTTGATTTGATTCACTCCTCAGGCATTACAAACCATGATGAGTACTCCCTGGTGCGTGATATCGGTGAGGAGAAGAAGGAGGAGACCACAGGGACTCTGAAGAGAGACAAAACCCTCCTGAGGGATGACAAAAAGATGGAGAAACTCAAGCAGAAGCTCCACACTGACGATGAGTGTATGTCAGATTGTCACATTTTTTTATATTTATTTTATTATTATTTTTTTTAACGACCCAATTTAAACATTTTAAAATTGGATACAAGACTAATTGAGAAGTTAATGCTTCAAAAATAGGGCTGCTGATTTAGTTTTCTATGTAAAGCCCAAATTATTGATCACATTTCATTGTAGTTAAGAACGAAATACAGTATCAGAAGCTCTTATTTGATAGAAATCAGTGGATGTTAATTGTAAAGTCTTGTGCTGCTTCGTGTGTACAGTGAACTGGCTGGACCACGGGCGAACGCTGCGTGAGCAGGGCGTGGAGGAGACAGAGATGCTACTCCTCAGGAGGAAGTTCTTCTACTCGGACCAGAATGTAGACTCCAGAGACCCGGTTCAGCTCAACCTGCTCTACGTACAGGTACGCAATCCAACAGCACAATGTAGAAAACGGCTTTCTCAGAATGTCATGCAGTCTCGCTCAAATAAAGACGTAACAGTTATAATGGATTGAATCGAATTTGATTTCATTTATTACAGTATATGGGACACTGATGCACTTAAAGCTATGAACGTGTGTGATGCTGACTTGCTCTTTTAAGCATGCACTCGTGTTACAGTACATGACGGGTGCATCGTTTCATGCACTTCCCTTTTTACCCTGATGCACTGCATGCTTATTTAGCATAATAACTTTTCACTGTACTTATTTACTGTACCTGACACGGTCCTGTCTCGGTTGCTTCCGATCATTAACTTAAACCTATTTTATGCATTATGTACTCCTGTCTTATGCAGATTTTTTTTGTTTGTTTGTTTTTTTTAACTGGCGGGAGATCTACTCTAAATCTCTGTTGTGAATGTTGGAGGTAACGGATTCAAGGACCGATCAGTGTAGTAATGCACATAACATGACATCATAAGGCACGTTGCTCAATTCAGATTTTTTTCTGTTGTAAGATTGAAATTGCATCATGTCATGACAGTTCACCTTCATAATTATAAGTGACTTTTATCTGATTCTAACGTGAACACGTCTGTCCTCTGCAACAGCGAGCATGCTCATGTTGATAAATCTTTGCTCAAGCCATCTGGGTTAAAACGCATCCTATATTTCATTCATTTCAACTAATGTAAGCAATTTTAGTAAGAATTGAGAAAAAAAGAATGTGTTTGGGATTTTACTCTGGACGGAGAGCAAGCAGTTTGAGCAGCACTGACGTCAGCGCAAACGTAAAAGTTCACATAAATTCCGATCTGCTTGTTCTCATTCAGGTCACTTGACCGCGTAGCGGATATGTATCCAATCTAGGACCACACTCGGATGTGATCTGAAAAACATCAAACAGCCCTAAAAAAGCAGATCTGGGTCACATTGGGGGGGGGGAGGGGAGGGGTGTATGTGTGTGTGTGTGTGGGTGTATATGTATATATATATATATATATAAAAAAGAATTGAGTCACGATATATATTATTTTTTAAACTAAAATTATATAAATTATTTTTTTCAGTTACTACATTAACATGGGTTAAGTTATATTATTTGCAGGTAAAGTGCAAGTGATGCCTTTATGCATTTTAGTCCACTCACCAGTACAGCTGACACACTGTATTATTGTGATCGTTTTTTGTTTCGATGACTGCAATAATAACAATATTGTATAAGAATAATAGCAACATTACAAGCCTGTAGTTGTAGTAGTCTCTGTATTATGACATTCTGGTTGCACTGGTTTTGATCCCCAGCAGTAAATCTCTTCCCCTAATAACACATGGTGTATATGTATGTATATATGTATGTATGTGTGTATATATAT
>JAQMYJ010000009.1:18309636-18320746 GCA_030014305.1 Clarias laeviceps
CTCCCTGCCTCCAAATCCCAGATATATCCCTGCAACTACGGAATGCGATTGCTAGTGGCTCAATGGCAAGGTTAAAGAGTAATGGGCTAAGGGGACACCCCTGATGAGTTCCCCGCTGAAGGCTGAATGGTTGAGACTGCTGAGCATTTGTCAGAACGGAGGCAATAGGGCTTGAATATAATAATTTAACCCAAGTGATAAATGTTCAAAGATTTTAATGAAAATTCTTCATTTTTTTTCTACTACTCTAGTTTAAAGGAGTTCTTACCCAAAGAGTATGTAAAGAACAAAGGCGAGAAGAAGATTTTCCAGGTAAGTGGCCGTGTTGACGCAGGTCCCTGGTTTGAGGTCACTGTAGGGTCAAGCATAACCGTGTGCCTGTGCAGGCAGCTGTGCCTCCTCTCTTCTGTGCTTCAGCTAGGGATGAAAGCACAGACTGAAAATATATGAGCTAGACTCGGTCAAATTCAAAACAATCGCAGCAGCATCTTTTATTGTTCCCTAAGCATTTCTTTTAATGGCACCGTAGAGAGCTTTCTCAAAACAATGATGAAAGCAGTTAAAGCCTGAAGCCGCATGTGCTTTTTTTAATAGTTAGACTGAAAAAATATGTATAATACACCTATACTTGGAATATTTGGAATGTTTATAATCTGTGTGGAGTGTTCACACACTCCCAGGACATCATTCATATTGTCTAATAGGAAATATCCGATCATCCTGGCACTCTGATTAATGCTGAATGGAAATAAAAGCTTTTGGATGTTAGACTGAGTTTTCTTTCCACCAATCAGGCGCACAAGAACTGCCAAAATATGACGGAGATTGAAGCCAAAGTCAGCTACGTCAAACTGGCCCGCTCTCTCAAAACCTACGGAGTGTCCTTCTTCTTAGTGAAGGTAAAATAATCAATCTATTATATAACTTCCTTGAATGAAGGATAATAACAGCCCACACTCAGAGTTGCCTGCTTGTAAATGGTTCAGAAATACTTTGTCTGTTAAAAGACTCCCTGAAGAGAGTGTGCGTGTGTGTGTGTGTGTGTCCACCCTGCAGGAAAAAATGAAAGGGAAAAACAAGCTGGTCCCTCGTCTGCTGGGCATCACCAAGGAGAGCGTGATGAGGGTGGACGAGAAGACCAAGGAGGTGATTCAGGAGTGGAGCCTGACAAACATCAAGCGCTGGGCTGCCTCCCCTAAGAGCTTCACCCTGGTAAGTGTGGAGTGAAAGATTTTAATCCTGCTGTGATTTCTGATTGTTTTCCTCCACAGAAATGTGATTTCACTGTGTATTTTTCCCCTGTAAATCCTGAATGTTTTGTTTGCTTTGTTAACCGTTAAAGAAGAAAATGTTTCCTAATTATTTAATGGGGCTATAAACATGTTCTGATCCACAAGACATGAAGAACATAAAGTATTTAAAGGTCAAAAGAATGTTCAAGATTCTTTTGGCACATTAGTTTAACATTGTCTCTTCGCTGAAAGAGAGAAAAAAATTGCTGATCTAAGGGATAGGTTCTGTTTACAATAATCATAAGAAGAAAAAGAAGAAGAAGAAGAGAAAGATACTGTTAGCTAGAAATTCCTGAGGCGTATCCTCAATAGTTCTGATTTCCTGCTAGGGACTTTTTTTTTATTTTTATTTTTTAAATATCCTTTTCACATCATGAAAAAAAGAAGAGGCTACGTGCATGTCAGTGTTTTTATTTTTATTTTCCGACTGTCTAGGGAAATCTTCAGGAAACTATTTCCTGGCAGTTCACCAAAGAGCTGGAAGCTGGCTTTAAAGTTTGAAATGCATTCAGTATTAAGGCTGTGGCCTGCTCATAATCTTTCCTAAGCAGCGTCACAGTGGGAACAGAAGCTATCTGTGGGCAGCGGTCATGTCTGTGGGTTATTCTGTAAAGGATTTCCTTGCTTTTGGTTTTGGGAATATTGTACAAGGTTTTTTTTTTTTTTTTTCACGAAAACAGTCATTGTAATACATATGCTTAAAAAAAATAATAAAAAATCATATAATCCCCCTTAATGAGAATGATATTCATGATACATTATGCAGCAGAATAAGAATAAGTACAGTATTATAATTAGATGAAATTCAATTAGAAAAAGGAAGTTTACAAATTGTAGAAGTGTTTTTATTTCTAAGAGGCTAAAAAATTATCTTGTGAACGCTATATATATTTATATTTATTAATTTTTTTTAGGACTTTGGTGATTATCAAGACGGCTACTACTCCGTCCAGACCACTGAAGGAGAACAGATTGCACAGCTGATTGCCGGATACATCGACATCATCCTCAAAAAGGTTACTGGCACTAATGCATCTCACTCACTGCACCTTGGGAAATGAGCCGTGATTCTGATTTCTGAGTTGTGTGTTGCTTTCTATAGGGCCGTGTGAGCAATACTACTTTAATACACATGTTGACTTTGGTTGCTCATCTTGGCCAGATACCACATGAGCCAGGACAGGACATATGGTTGGAGCTAAAAATAATGCAGACCATCGATTGGTCAAATGCAACCATTCCAGACTCACACTGACTATTGCAGAAATTCCTTTTCTTTCAGTATCATGTCCACTATATAGTACATGGAGTTCAGTTGCAACTGTGTCCATTGATTGATTGCTATATTTGGTACTTCAGAAGATTAAGTACCATTTAGTTCTGCACATAAAGATGATATAGCTTTCTCATCTTTTTTGGCTGGACATTCCATACTTTTACATTGGATGTTTATTAAGTATCCCTTCATCTCTCAGTGGATTAAAGATTTATTACTTTTTCTAAATTTCGTATACTTTTTCTAAAAAAAAAAAAAATAATAATTCCAGGTATTGCCTGATTTTAATATATGAACTAGATCATGCATTGGAATGTATGTATGACCCAATTGACACACATTCATTTGAGCCAGAGGGTGTGTCGTGGGCGTGGTTTTTATTATTATTATTATTTATTTTTTTTTTTTTGTGGTGTTTTTCCTTGACATTTTTATTGGTCAATAAAAATAACTTGCAAAAATAAATACATTTACTTCCAGGATAGAAAATATTGCACATTGTTTGTCACATTGTTTTATTTACTTTTAAACTATTCAAACTAACTTTGTGCTAACTAGTAACACTATATTTGAACAGGTGTCACTTTTTCACTAGTAGCGTTATGTAATGAGAAACTGGCACACACACACACACACACAGGACATTCTTGAATTAGCATTCCTATAGTGGTATTTATCCTACATTAATACTGTATATTTTTATTGGCTGTAACAAACCTGATGGTTTTCCAGTCTGTTTTCTTTTCCCGAAGGCGTTGTTTGTATTGATTATGTAGCTTGTTCGTGTGAAGGTACCACCTCCGGATCACAGAAGACAGTGGAATTCCACAACAAACCTTAATGCTTGACCTTTGTCAAGTAGAACAGCTTGACAACAAAGTGCTTCTTTCAGGCTTCTGTTGTGTAACGTGGAAAAACTCACAGGAAGTAACCATGTAAACTCTGTCTACAGAAAAAGAGCAAAGACCACTTCGGATTGGAGGGAGATGAGGAGTCCACCATGTTGGAGGATTCTGTTTCACCTAAAAAGTAAGCATGATGGTACATGGTGCATCTACTCTGCCTGATGTGTGATGGCTAAATTTACTTTAGGATCATAGAAACGCCAGATTTAAAGCAACTGAGGTAGAGGATTTTTTTTTTAAATCCTTAAGCAGGTACCCAGCACCGACTAGTGGTTTGTTGGGAAGACGGAATGAACACACTCGCGAATGCAAAATTTAATTTCAACGAAGTTCTATTCAATTGTAGATTAAATAAGAATACATTTTGATTAATATCCAAGCCTTTTTTTTCTTATGAACCCATTCCCTGCCTTATATCTCTTGTGTGTTTTATCACCATGATTACTACTTAACTTATAATATTTGTTTGGCCACATTGTATCGCATTTGTAACTTTCCTTGTGTGTGTCGCTTACAGATCGACACTGCTGCAGCAGCAGTTCAATAAGGTGGAAAGGGTGGAGACAGGCTCTGTGGCTCTGCCAGTCATCATGCGCCCAGGTGCAGGAGGTCCAGAGAGCTTCCAGATGGGCTCCATGCCCCAGGCCAAGCAACAAATCACCAGCGGGCAAATGCACACAGGACACATGCCACCCCTGGTGAGCTCCACGGCCGGATAACCCGCTATGGGTTATAGTAAAACGTTACGCACTTGATACAGCTAATTAAACACTGACTGTTGTCTGCTGAATTTGTTTTATTAAGTTTTGAGATATGAAACAGAAATCATAAAAAAAACAATTCTTGTATTGTTTGTATATCAGTTTTAGAATTAAATATAAAGAAATTCATAAAAATCTGTATCCTATAGTGTGTAAGTAGCAAAGTTAAATTCTGTACTACTGAGCCTGTAGGACTTTTTATTTTCTTACCCATGTAGTGAGTATATAGTGAATAAGAAGCAAGTTTATATTCAACCTTATAATTTGTTTTGTGAAAGCAGGAAAGTTAAAGATGGCAGATCTTTGCATACATTCTGGGTTTCTACAGAAATTGAAAGTGTAGATAAATATCAGAGACTACATTGATAGCTGGAGGCAAGTCAGCTTGGGACTGTGCAGTTTTTAATAAGTAGCAGAGTTAGTGCTATTTCACTTTGTTCTGTCTGTTCCAGTATGTGTGCATTCAGCTACTGAAACTTTTACCTAAATTAAATCAAAATGCGTTTATAGATTGCTTTAACAGACCTATTGTAAAAACCCTGACATGCGTTTCTCGTGGCAGACTTCGGCTCAGCAGGCACTGACAGGCACCATTAACTCCAGTATGCAGGCAGTGCAGGCAGCCCAGGCCTCTTTGACTGACTTCGACAGCCTTCCACCACTGGGCACTGATGCGGTGAGAGAAATGATTATACTTTTTATTGCACTCATTATACGCAGTGTAGATTGCTATTTTAATTAATATTTCTGGTGACAATCATAATCATGTCTTTGTTTTGTTTCTTTTTGTTTGCAAGGCCTCTCAAGCCTGGAGGAAGAACAAAATGGACGAGTCCAAACATGAAATCCATTCTCAGGTGGATGCTATTACTGCAGGAACCGCATCTATGGTTAATCTCACTGCAGGTGAGTCTACATACACGCATACTTGTTTGTGTTTGCTACTTCAAACACTAAAGTAAATAGTGCTTTTATATTGGAGTATTGTTTGCTACCTTAGTGCCAGTGTTCACAAAGTACACCTGGAATGTAATTAGAAGCCTCATATAAATAACGTCTCGTAGGAGATCCAGCAGAGACGGATTACACGGCCGTCGGCTGCGCGGTGACCACCATCTCCTCCAACCTGACCGAAATGTCCAAGGGTGTAAAGTTGCTGGCGGCGCTGATGGAGGATGAGGGTGGAAACGGACAGCAGCTCCTGGGCGCCGCCCGTAACCTCGCCTGCGCGGTGTCAGACATGCTAAAGACTGCCCAGCCTTCCAGCGCTGAGGTACCACACTAAGTGTCTGACTCAGCGCTCAAACAAACGGTCAATACCTCAAGATATGTAACTTGAACAGGAGTGTTATCCTCCACAGCCTCGACAGAACCTCCTGCAGGCTGCAGGTAACGTGGGCCAGGCCAGTGGAGAGCTGCTGCAGCAGATAGGAGAGAGTGACGCTGACCAGCAGTTCCAGGTGGAATACTTACTCACAAATGTACACACACATCAGAATCAAAAGCATCCAAATAACTATATTTAACTTGAATTTTCTTTGTCATGGATTTTAACCAGTCCTTAGGCAGAGGATCATTCAGACACACGCGACGGATTCATCATTATAGTCAAATGCTGGTAACAAAAACGTCCTCAGAAGAAGAGTAATTCATTTTCAACAGCCAATCTTACTAATTCTTCCCTAATCACATTTAGTAACCCTAGCTGAAGACCACACTTAATCATATTAAGAGCTATTACATAACTTAGGTCAACAATTTAGAGAACGTTTACTTCCTCGTTTTCTTGAGATTCAGTTTCAGCCAGAAGATTTTTTTCTTTTTATTCGATCTAAACCAGGAAGTAAATTATTCTGTGAAGTTAAAGTAATGTTGCACAATATACCGGTTGCTTATCACTCTTCCAAGGCCTGCCATCTCTGAACAAGCAAACCATGTTTTAAAAATTAATGATTAATTAAATCAGGAGTTTTTTTTGTGCATGCTTTGATAAATAGTGTTATTAGTAAAATTTTGAATATATACATATATATTAAAATACTCTCATATTCTCACATTTTTATTTACATCCCAATATGTAACAGTATAACATTTATCAGTTTTGTGCAACACTACTTTAAACATTATAATTTGAACATCCAGTCTGTTCCTTTTTTTTTTTATAATTGTTGGGTGAAAACATCTGGTGTGGGGTCTCTCTAATTGTCTAATTGTGTATGGATGTAATTTGCACACACAAAAATATGTAAATCAGTATATTTGTACTGTCTGTAAGAATAACAATCTTTTTGAAGAAGGTATGGGTAAAAAGTATTCAATTACCTAAATCATATTTTACCAAATTTTCCCTCTTTGTTTATTATTTTTTTTTGTGTACCTTAGTGTGCATTAGTCACCAATGATAAAAGGTTATTTAAATATTAATATCAGACTGGTTTTCTGTATTTTTGCATTGGTAGTGTAGAGGTACAGTATCATTTGTCCATTTAGTGGGATTTTTTAATGTGTTTTGAGTCAAGCAGTTGAAGCCCATGTAATAGTTATTGCTGCTACTGTTAGTAATAGGACTTTATATGCTGTTGTTATTATTGATATTTGTAAGCTGAGACAGCTTCCATCTTCTGAGATCTCATTTCATTAAAATAGTCTTTTTACTTTATAATCGATCAAATGAATATGTTAGCTGTTTACCTTATTTCTCCCGGGCACTGCACTGCCATTCTTTGATATATATGGCATTTTCATCCACGGTAAATATCTGGAGAGCTCCCTGCTCGTTTTTAACATAACCTCATGACATGCCATTGTTGTGTATCTGTGCAGAGACAGCCTTATGAAAAGAATTCAAAGTGCTCAATAGATGCATCTGTCAGTCTTGGATTCTTCATTCATCATTTTTGGACCTTTTATTACTTTAACGTTATTTATATGCTCAGAGAATAATCTCTGTTGCCTATGGCAGCCTAGGCTCTGTAAACAGCAAATATAAAATGTAGACCCACAACTCCCACGAAGTTTGGACATGGGACTGTTGTCAGTCAGTTCGAAATGATGACCTCTAGCAATAGGACTCGGGCGTCTGTAGTTGAGTTGTTCATGTTAATAATTTATACCAATATCACACAGTTGGCTTAATTTGCAGTTGTGTTGACAAACTCGATCGTCATAATCTAAACACGTCAATCAAAAAGCCCATTTAAACTGCCGCCTGTGCGAAACTAATCAGTGCTACCGGTACAAAAGACTAATAATGTGTGCATGTGTTGGTGCATGTTCTTGCAGGACATGCTAATGAAGCTGGCTAAAGCTGTGGCTACAGCAGCAGCAACTCTGGTGCTGAAGGCAAAGAACGTGGCCCAGAAGACAGAAGACTCGGCCCAGCAAAACCGTGTCATTGCTGCTGCCACACAGTGTGCCCTTTCCACATCTCAGCTGGTGGCATGCACTCGGGTGAGGGGGAAAAAAAGTCATACTCGTACACAGGCAGACCGCAGACAGTCAGACTACTTACACCAGCTTTAATACTAATATTTTATGGTTTGGGTTTGTGCAGTCATGCTTCATTGTGGCTTCAGCCACTTGGAGATAATTCCATTGGACAGAAACACTGATTGAGCCAGATGCTTCTGTGTGCGTCTCCAGGTTGTGGCTCCTACCATCAGTTCCCCAGTATGTCAGGAGCAGCTTATCGAGGCAGGGAAACTGGTGGCTAAATCAGTTGAAGGCTGTGTAGAGGCGTCCCAAGGGGCCACCAATGACGAGCAGCTGCTGAAGCAAGTGGGCGTGGCCGCCACAGGTGTCACCCAGGCTCTTAACGAGCTGCTGCAGCATATCAAGCAGTACGCCAGCGGAGGCCAGCCGATCGGGCGCCATGGAGAGGCCACCGACCGCATCCTGGATGTAACGGAGAACATCTTCAGCTCCATGGGAGATGCAGGTGTGCCGAGGGAGATGTTTGTGGAAATATATCACCTAGTAAAGTGATACCTGATGAAGTTTAGATGATAATTGTGGTTGTTACCTGCAGTGTAATTTTAAATCCGAGACAATTTATAATTGCGTTGAAGGCACTGACATACATTGACATTGTGTAAGCCCACAGATGTTGTTTAAGGAATTGGGGCAAATCCGATCAACTGTGTGGCTAATTTTTGGTCCACGAAAATGCAAACTTGCATAAACATATTGGCTTGTTATGGTTCTAGAAAAACTTTTTTTAAATGATAAACTGGAGTTGTATTTTATATATTTTAAATGCAGAGCTCTCTCTCTCTCTCTCTCGCTCTCTCTCTCTCTCTCTCTCTCTCTCTCTCTCCCCCCCGATGATTTGTGAAGGTGAGATGGTGAGACAGGCTCGGATCCTGGCCCAGGCCACCTCCGACCTGGTCAACGCCATTAAAGCGGATGCAGAGGGAGAAACAGACCTGGAAAATTCCCGTAAACTGCTCTCAGCTGCGAAGCTTCTTGCTGATGCAACTGCCAAGATGGTGGAAGCCGCCAAGGTGCGTGACCCGAGATAAAGGGTGTTGTTTGTATGACTACATCCAGAGCTAAGGATTTATGGATGCAGAGCAGATGTTTTCTTACCAAAGCACGTTTAATGAAAGAATGACTTACAAGTCCAATCCTGTTAAATATTTCAAGACAGCAGGAGACGTGGTAGGGTAAAAGCTTGTTAATAAAATCCAGATTTAATGGGGAATTAAAGTTTTCAGGTAGAATTGAATTATTGCTGAATTTGTTTCACATGTACATCTGTATTTCATGAATTTGATTGGTGCTTGTCTATAAATCAATATCACACACTAAAGTGAATAACAGCAATAATGTGTGTGTGTGTGTGTGTGTGTGTGTGTGTGTGTGTGTGTGAACGCAGGGTGCTGCCGCTAACCCAGACAGTGAGGAGCAGCAGCAGAAGTTGCGTGAGGCTGCTGAAGGCCTGCGCATGGCCACCAATGCAGCAGCACAGAATGCTATCAAAAAGAGACTCGTCAACAAGCTGGAGGTAAACACAAATATAACACCAAATGTATATCAGTGTCATCTGTAATAGATTCCCCCGCCCAAAAAAAAAACAAAAACATGGTCTTATCCCAATTCCATTTATGACCAATAAGTCTTAATTAGCTCACCTGTAACACTTTGCTTCTGTCCAAACTCCATTTTTCTTAAAATTACCACATCCAATTAAACATAGTTAAGAAATGAAGAAAGATTCCCCTGAGATTCACATTCGTAATGTTCTGTTAGCTCAGAGTGCTCGTACGACCTAAAAACTGGTTAATCAAACCTCAGACTGTTTGATTTATTTAAGACATGCTTTATGTAACTAATCAGGACGTGTCTGAGAACAAAGGAGCTGACCAGACATGAGAGGATATGCCTTAACATTGAGATTGTTTCAATTTTTGCTTTTTCTAAGCAGTATGCGAGAGCAAAAGGCATAGAACATGGTAATCCTGCAATAAAAAAAAAAACTCTTTGCTTCTGTAAAATCAGTGTGCTGGGAGTTTTATGTGAATGTTGACAAGAATAGCCGAATTCCCAGAAGATACATGTTTGAACAGTGAAGTACTTCAAAATCCCAAATGAGGAAGCGGCATTTTGTGTTAAATTAAACGCCCTGAGGGGTGAGTTTTGATAGCATTTATTTGGCACAAAAAAATAGAACAGATTGTGACATTACAGTATTTTTATGCGTAATCTGAGTAAACGGTGCAGTGTTACATTGATGCTGTTTCCACTCATTCTCATTTGTGTGAGATTTCAACTTCAAAAACAACCTACATGAACAGATAATAACGAGGACTGTGATTTCATCGCACCTTAATCACATCTTGTGCCGTTGCGTAGTTCTACACCTCTGCCTTTTCACTGTTCTCATTAAATGACTGTTGCACTAGCTTATGGTAAACACGTCTCTGATGTAAGGTTTCCTGTTGTAATTCTTAATTAAGCAAATATTTCCTGCAGAACGCTGCAAAGCAGGCCGCCGCAGCCGCAACGCAGACCATAGCAGCCGCCCAGCACGCCGCCTCATCAAACAAGAACCCTGCTGCACAGCAACAACTCGTACAGAGCTGCAAGGTAATTTCCTGTCTTTGCAGGATCATGATGAGGTCAAAGTTTATACCACAATTACATCTCCAGACAGGCATTTCTAAGATCAGGTAAACTGGGTCATATACAGTAGGAGAGTATGAGACGCTTACATTTCTTTTCAGTCTGCATATTGTAATTGTTAGATTTGTAAGATTGCATACTTCAGTGTATTTGTATCTAATCGTGCATTAGTAATGTGTAACACAAGTGCTGCAATTTTCCAAGATGTCTTTCTGACACAAGTATTTGATTGACAGGGGGTGGCGGACCAGATCCCTCAGCTGGTGCAGGGAGTGAGAGGCAGCCAGGCACAGCCAGACAGCCCCAGCGCTCAGCTCGCCCTAATCGGAGCCAGCCAGAACTTCCTTCAGGTTCTTTGTGCTGCTCAGTCTTTTCTTCCAAGAGCCTGTCCTTATTTTGTCGAAGTGCGTCCGAGAGCGGACATCTTTGCTCATGGTATCTGTTTTTCTCACTTTTAGCCTGGAGCCAAGATGGTGACCGCAGCCAAGGCTACAGTGCCCACTATTAGCGACCAGGCCTCTGCCATGCAGCTCAGTCAGTGTGCCAAAAATCTGGCCAGTGCATTGGCCGAACTCCGCACAGCTGCTCAAAAGGTAATGCAACTACGCATTATAAATGTGTATTTGTCTATAAGTGATATTTCTCTTCTCTCCTAAGGACCACACTTTTGTTTTCACGTTTCCTTGGTCCATCTGAACAACAGTTTAATTTATAAATTTACTGCAACTGCAATTCTACTGTTTCCCCCCCCCC
>JAQMYJ010000009.1:18320756-18351760 GCA_030014305.1 Clarias laeviceps
TTCCTTCGTCCATCTGAACAACCCTTGAATTTATAAATTACTGCAACTGCAAGTGTACTGTCCCCCCCCCCCCAGGCTCAGGAAGCATGCGGTCCTTTGGAAATTGATAACGCCCTGAACGCTGTGAGGGGTTTGGAGAAAGATATGCAGGAGGCTAAAGCCGCAGCAGCCGAAGGGAAACTCAGACCTCTTCCTGGAGAGACGGTATCCATTCTGTTCTCACTGTTTAAACCATACACACCATCGCTTAACTTTATGGATAGAGAGCTAAATAAATAAAGATAGCAAATATCTGTGGTACAGGACTTTGATAGGGGGAAAAAACATCAAAAAAGACGATAAACAGAAAGTGAAAGAGAGAGACCATATTTCCGTTGTCTCTTGCTGTTAAACGTTTATCATCTCGTCCTCAGTTTACAGTGCAGCATTTGTAACAGGCTCCCATGCTCTGTCACCACTCTGTCACACACTTCCTGTCACATGGGCAGCAGCAACAACACACACTAAGCTGCAGCCGTTGGAGGATTTCCTTTCAGCTAGTTATTGACTGTTTATCTGTGTTGCATTGTTCTGAGGATGAGTAATGCAGTCAGCACTGATGTTTAGACATTAAATGTATAGTTATAAGTTATCAAGCATTAAGACACTGAGAACACGTATTGTGAGCGTGATGGAAAAATATCTAAAAACAAACATTGACACAATGTTCATCAGTAAGTTAACGTTGTCTTCTGTGTGTATCAGCTGGAGAAGTGCTCTCAGGACCTGGGCTCCAACACCAAGGCAGTGAGCTCCGCTGTTGCACAGCTACTGAGTGAAGCTACACAGGGCAATGAGAATTACACCGGTAAGGATTCTATCATATAATCAGTGCAGTTGCTCTTTAATTCAAGATCAATTAATGCACTATGCTGGATACTGAATAGTCTACTCAGGGCTACACATTTTTCTTCAGGTGTCCTACAGCACCCCCTACCCATTGATTTAAAGTCATCCTAAACTTTACAGAATGTGATGAGTCTTTTTTAAGTTAGAAATGTATACAAGTTATTTGAGTGTGCAGATTAGACAGATAAGATAAATATCACTCCAAGAGTTTTATTGTGTCATTAAAAAACATCTTACTGGAAATGTAAGTTAATACACTGAACAAGTGGTTAGCACTGTCGCCTTGCACCTCCAGGGTCCGGGTTCGATTCCCGTCTCTGTGTGCATGGAGTTTGCATGTTCTCTGCATGCTTAGTGGTTTCCTGCAGGTACTCCTGTTTCCTCCCACACTCCAAAGAACTGCAAATTAGGCTAATTGATGTTCCCAAATTGCCCGTAGTGGGTGAGTGTGTGTATGTACATGTCCCCTGTGATGGATTGGTGTACCCCGCCTCGTGCCCTCCTGCGATAGGCTCCAGGCCCCCCCGCGACCCTGAATACAGGATAAAGCCGTATAGACGATGAGTGAGTGAATACGATGAACAAATGTTATTTCCATCATAAATTATAATATACAAATGCAGAAGGATCATGCAATGTCTATTTACCAGGGGTTAAGGGTGGGGAATTAAAGTGGAAAATCTGCAACTTACATTAAATATGGATTGATTCTGGAGTCTGGAATAAATGTGGATTTCTTGTTGGAAGGTATCGAATCAATCAATTTATTCCTTAGTGAAAAAAGTATTCAACTGAACATAATTGCCGTGTGCTTTTTTACAGGCATGGCGGCACGTGATGTGGCCCAGGCTCTCCGTTCCCTCGCCTCTGCAGCCCGTGGCGTGGCCGCCACCACAGAGGACCCACAGGCACGCGGCGCCATGCTGGACTGTGCCGGAGACGTCCTCGACAAATCAGGCAACCTCATCGAAGAGACCAAGAGAGCCATCGCCAAACCTGGAGACCCAGACAGCCAGCAGCGTCTCGCCCAGGTTAGACATGAAATACATAGCAGACATCCAGTATGCGTAGCAGTGACTGACATTCTAGTGGAGCTGGTTTATATTTAGGAACAAAACCTCCCTTTAATTGCTAACATCAGACTTGGTGATGTTGCTGGTTGCATCAGAGCGCTCACTCATCTGAAAAGATAAATGTTTTCTTTTTCAAGTAATCTATGATTAGTGCTCTATTAGAACAGATGATAATTGCTGGTGTTTGTGTGTCATGTGTGTTCATTCAGGTGGCCAAGGCTGTGTCTCAGGCTCTGAACCGCTGTGTTAACTGCCTTCCCGGACAGAGAGATGTGGATAACGCCATCAGGAATGTGGGAGAGGCCAGCAAAAAACTGCTTTCTGATCAGGTGAGCACAGCTTCATCTTCTTATGTGCCATTTAAATCAAATCGTATACTTACCGTACTATAAGTATTGCAGTACTTACAGTTATAATTACAGTGATGTAATGGATCAGAGTTGATCTGTGATCTTAACCCCCTTTGCATGTATAGCAAAGTATAACCATGACTGCCACAGTATTGTTATATATCAGGGCATTTTTACCTAGAGAAAACAATGTTTTTCACAAGTGCACACATGATATATTCTCCAGCTCAAACTCTCTTGTGTTAGACAGTGCTGAACCTCTGCCCACTACAATAGAAAAACAACCCAAATATCAGTAGAACTCATACTGTAGCTCAGTTTTATATGCACATACTGTATTTGTTTCACTAAAATTAGCCTGAGGGTTTATTACCTGCCCAAGACGCATTTTGCAGACCAAGATGATTTAAAAAAATGAACAGCAAAAAAAGAAAGAATAAGAATCCTCCTGCCTCACATCATGTTATGAATTGTATTTAACTTTAAAAAAAAAATGAGTATTGAATATTTTATTTTAAAATGGATTGTTGTTTTCAATTAAATTCAATACGTAATAAATTGAAATTTTTCTCCCCCCAAAATGATACGATCCATGACTCAAACACTGTGATGAAATCTGAATCATGAGTTTTGTGATCCATTTCTCTCCTTATAATTACGATTAACACTGACTGATTTTCCTGATATGTTTATTGAATTTCAAAAACCTCTCATTCCAAGCACACCTGAAAGGGTTTGCAGACCTATTTTCCAAAAAAACTGTAAACAAACAAAAACTAGTTTTAACACCTTTTAACGTCCATCCATCTATCTTCAACCAAATATCCAAAATCGGTTTCTGTTCCAGCAGGGAGCCCCAAACTTCCTTTTCCCCAGCCACCTCAGCTAACTCTGACTGGGGAATCCCGAGGCGTTAACAGGCCAGTATGGAGATATAATCTCTCCACTTAGTCCTTCTGCCCAGTGGCCTCCTTCTAGCTGGACGTGCCAAGAAGATTTCCCTAGGGGGGCGTCCTGGTGACATCCTTACTAGATGCCCGAACCACCTCAACCTTTTAATGTAACGTTTTTATTTGAGGCACCTTATCAATAATGAAAGAAAATTTAAACAAGAAATTTAAGGTGACCCAGACTAGCACACATGAAGTCACAGCTCTCATGTGTCAGTAGCACCTGTAGGTATTGCTAGATATACGCAAGATACACATTTAAACCTTGCTGTCTACACTTGGCATCACACTCCAACTACAAACTCTGCTGTAGGTTTAAACCAGAGATTTATATGTTTTAGATGAAGGTACATGTTGACCCAGTGTGTAATATATATATACATACACAGTATGAATGCACTACAGTGTGAAATGAAACACCAAAGAATTTTAATCAGGATAATGTCTAGTTGTATTTAATGTAACACCTCCCTCCCACATTTTTCAGTTCCCTGCTAGTGCGAAGAGCTTCCAGGAAGCTCAGGCGAACCTGAACCAGGCAGCTGCCGGGCTCAACCAGTCTGCCAACGAGCTGGTGCAGGCATCACGTGGCACCACGCAGGACCTGGCCAAGGCATCGGGCAAGTTCAGCCAAGACTTCAGCCACTTCCTTGAGGCTGGAGTGGACATGGCCGGACAATCTCAGGTAGGTGGACAGATAGACTTGCTCCAGTTAATGTTGTTTATGCTGAAAACTTTGTGGTTTTAAAATCGAGATCTCTACGATTTAGTTGTTTTTCTCTTTGTGCAGTCTAAAGAAGACCAGACTCAGGTAGTGACCAACCTGAAGACCATTTCTATGTCATCCAGCAAGCTGCTGTTGGCAGCCAAGGCTCTGTCTACTGACCCCAATTCCCCCAACCTGAAGAACCAACTGGCCGCTGCAGCACGGTTAGAACCCCATACATTATTTCTGCCCTTATTCTGTCTCTCAGACCTCCGTCTCCCTGTACTCATTTATTTTACTCACTCAGACCAGAACTGACAACCAAGACCTTGTTTCTGTTAGTCTCTGAAGTCTCTCTTGATTTTATTGTCTGGTGTTTGTCTCACTATCTTATCATGTAACTTTTGTTTAAAGAAGCTGTTTATAATTTTAGATGATTTTGCTGCCTTGAAATTAGATTGCAGTTGCGTTGAAGCCCAACCAACACCAGCTGTTTAGTTAATATCATATATGCCTTGTGGGTCGGCTTTTAAGGAATGGCTGAGTGGCTCTGTTCTGGTGGGTGGGAAAAGTAATGTTTGTAAACAAAACCCTGAAGTAAACAGAATCCACTACAGAAACAAGTTTTATTGCATTTTAACAATCAGTTTATTCTCTGTATAGAAAGAGAGAGAGAGTTTTAATAATTCTAGACTTTTAAGTCATTGCCTTTTCGTATGTTTTTTTTTTTTTTTCCTTTTAGCAATTTAGGTTTTTGAATTTGTTTTTGCATGATTAGTAGAGGACCTGTATACACAAATTCCAAAAAAACAACAGATTTTTCTGTTCCAAAAAAATATGGTTTAAACAAATGTCCAAAATAAGCAGCACGTTAGTTTTACATTTCTTTGTTAGCCATTGGCCTTTAAATGCCCTTACCTTATTTAGATAGATAGATTGAAAATATACTGTATATATTCCTATTTTTTATTTTATGTTTTTCATATTCTCTTTCCAAAGAGACAGATTTCCTTGTACTTTTTTATTGACTCTTGAAGAATAGTTCTTCAGTATTCATGAAGGACCTTTATGTCTCCCATTTTTGGCAAGTTTTTGTCTGTTATATACGTACCCGACCAGTTTCAGTGGACAGTTTTTTGTTTGTTCAGCCATATAGTGACCTATGACTCATTCATTGTTTGGAACAGACGAGGGTGGAAATGAGGTTGCTGCTGAGGTTGTTACATAAACCACCAATTTTTAAAATTGTATCGGCACTTTGCAGCCTGTGGCAGTAAAACCTTTGCTCTCGTCTCTTATATTTGTGTGTACAGTATATAGACCCTCATAACGAACCCCAGAGCTGAATTGTCATTATCCGTGGAATGACCATGCCAGATTATCGGCTTTTCCACGTCTCACTGTTTTTCTCCTTGGCGCTTCATTTGTACACCGTAGCTAATAACATCAGCATGCCGCATGCAAATTTTTGCAGTTCATAGCAGAAATCGTAAGAATGGGTACTGGCATAACTCAGTGGCTTGTAAATCGACACTGGCTTCCAACATGCTCCAACAAGTCACTTCTTTTCATTCTATAAGTCCTGCCTTTTTGATTTTATACATGTAAAAGGAAAAGGGAACAATTATGTAACGTGCGTGTGTGTGTGAGTGGGTTTGACTGGCCTTTTTGAGCCAGAACTACCGAACTCCTATACTGCCACTCAAGAGCTTAGCTGAGTCACACACACACACACACACACACACACAGAGACAGAGTAAGAGCAAGAGAGCGAGCTAGAAGCTAGTGCGTGGTAACGTGTGTGTGTGTGGGCGGACTGTGTTTCTATACTCCCGTATCTCTCCTTCTCTCTCTCTCTCTCTCTCTCTCTCCCCAATCTCTGTGTTTTCCTCATCGCCATGTCTCTAACTCTCCCTCCTTCTCCCACACATTCCCTCTCTCTCCCTCATCTCATGCGTATCTCATATCTCTCACATCTCCGTCTTTCTCTCTCGGTTCAAACAGTGCCGTGACTGACAGCATCAACCAGCTGATCACCATGTGTACACAGCAAGCACCGGGTCAGAAGGAATGTGACAACGCGCTAAGGGAACTCGAGGTATTTCTCTCATTTCACATTTGTGGAGTTTTTTTTTTTTTTTCCTTTCTCTTTCTGTTTCATGTCTTAAGAGTTCATTTGTGTGACTCTAGCTAGCGGAAGGTTGAGAAAGTTGTGTTTGAGTGGTCGTTGCATGGTCATTCATGTACAGCATTCTGTCATATAGCAGGAAACTATCATATTTACTGACACTGTAGTGGGAGGTGTATAGAGATAAGACTGTATAGTGATTTAATCAAGGTGTGCTGTGACACAAACCAAGCAATATTATCTGCAATACAATTTGTCTAATTTGTCACATTACCTTGGGTTTAAGAGCCCCACGGTTGAACTGTTACTTCAGGTAGCTGAGATTGTTGCTTTACAGATCCACTCAGTGGCATGAGTGAGTATATGGTTAAAAAAATGCTGTGTTTTTGTAACTACTACTTAATCTGTGGGAATGCTGGCTCTTTTCCATAAGAGTTTATGCAACACGCGATGCCTAGAGATTAAACTAAGTTTAAAGCATTTAGAGCTTACATTTCTATCTGCACTTATGCAACAGGTGCAGGTAATGCATCAGTCACTATTGACGTTCTGCTTAAACAATTAAGGCTAATTGGCTATGATGATGTTTGTTTTCTACCACTACATGTAAGTGCTCTAATCACTTTCTTTATGAAACGATACCTATAGAAACATAGACACTGTATTTTCATTTAGGGTAACTTAGTTTGTGTGCATGATCATGAGTGTTTTTTTTTTTTTAACTAAATTGTGTGTGTGTGTGTGTGTGTGTGTGTGTGTGTGTGTGTGTGTGTGTGTGTGTGTGTGTGTGTGTAGACGGTGCGGGGAATGCTGGAGAACCCAACTGAGGTAGTGAATGACATGGGCTACTTTGACTGCATCGACAGCGTGATGGAGAACTCCAAGGTGCACAGCGAATCCTTCCACTTCCTGCTTGTTGTAGTATTTTTAGTCATCTGCGTGACCGCGTGCTGTTTGGTCCGCAGGTTTTGGGTGAAGCCATGGCTGGGATCTCCCACAACGCGAAGAACAGCAACCTGCCCGAGTTTGGAGACGCCGTCAGCTCTGCCTCCAAAGCCCTGTGCGGCCTCACCGAAGCTGCTTCTCAGGTAAACAGGCAGAACTGTTCGTAGCGCCTGTGCGGATTTACCTTGTATTTCCACTGCGACCGACATATCAGTGAGGTTTGTTACTTCCCCTGATGATTCATACCTCATTTCTTCAACCTAATTAGAACTGCTATCTCGCACATCTGGATTTAGAAAAGAGGTGCAAATAAGCATACACAGCCCACTACTTTGTTTCTATTTTTTTGTTTCATGAGTTTATCTATTGCTTATCTCTATATGAAGGATTCGTCCTTTTTAAACCAGTCTTTAAGGTGACTCAGAAGAATGAGTACGTAGTCTCGGAGAGTGATTTGTTCATTTTCTACTGGGCACGCATGCGCAAAGCATCGCAAAACCTCTGTGTGTATCTGTGTGTGTGCAGACGCACAGATACTCACATGTACAGGAAACAGAAATTAGTAGTTATCTTTAAGTCTTTTAGTCCGAATTGTTCGTTCTTTTGTCAAATGACTCCCATAGACGCTATGCAGTCCAGTCCACAGGAAGTCGTTCGTTCTTTTGTCACGTGACTCCCCTGGACGCTTTTCAGTGCAATAGATTCAAAATTACGAACAACTCGGACCAGAAGATATGATGGTGAGCTGCTCACTCTGTTTATTATAATATGTCCTTTGCTACATTGTTTTCAATATTTTCATTTCATGGAACTACAGCCAAAATTATATATTATGTATAGCCAAAATTTGTGTATGTAGACATGTTGTGGGTCTGTTTATTGAAAATGTAAAATTTTGTTTTATTTCTGATCAAAAGGAAGAAATTAACTAAATGACTCGAAAAAAGATTCGATCATTTTGCTGAATGAGATTCAAAGAACCGAGTCAAAGAACTAAAATGATTGAAACGTCCCATCACTATCTTAGACTAGTAGTTTTGTTGATTTTCATGTTTTACATTGACGCTCATTTTTAATGAATAAACAAACAGCCCAGTCAGAAATACAATGCTTCACATAATCATGTCCTTTGGAACAGTCTGATCTAATCTGGCCCGATCGGACTGAATTTTCTAGTGGAATGAGAGTGGCGGCGTAAACCTTCAATAGGTAAATATTAGTCACATAAACACTCGATCCGACCATTTCTCTCTCTTGCCAAAATTTGCTATATTAATATAATACAATATGCTGTGCCGGTCCCTAGCCCGGATAAAATGGGAGGGTTGCGTCAGGAAGGGCATCCGGCGTAAAGCCTGTGCCAAGTTGTAGTGCGGACTGGGTATTCCGCTGTGGCGACCCCTTGTCAGGAGCAGCCGAAAGACCTACAACAATATAATACAATATACTACTCTATATACTAATTCAAAGGTTTTTGTTTAGTGATTTATTTTCTACATTCTAGAACAATATTGGAGATTTCAAAAGAAAGAAATAACATGTATGGAATAAGGTAATTAATTAACAACAACAGACTGTTATTTTAAGACACAAAGATCATCTATTCTGGAACAGCTCTTGCAAGAACAGTATTGTCAAGTGCATTTGCAAAACCCATCAAGTACCATGATGAAATCCAGGAAAACAGGATCAAACCGTACTTTTTACTGGTGGTGTGTGTGTATATTTATTTATTTCGACAAGAGAGTAACAGTCTGATTAAGTGTAATGTTTGTAGCATTAGGTGCTCTGATGAGTTTCTGTAATGGAAATTCTGCTTCTGTTCCTGATCAGTAACCTCAGTAAGAGCAACTCTCTCCCCCCATCAGTCTTTACTTTGCCCTTCCATCTACTGGCTCCAGGTCTTTGGAGGAGGAAAAGTCTTCGATTGGCCTAAATTTCACATGTAGTAAAGATCCTAACAAAAGGCTTCACAAAAATGATATCCTGTTTATACGCTTTGTGTATGTAAACATGCATCAGATCAGATCAGCATCCATGTAAACAGTTCAGCTGAAATCTTTAATCAGAGCTATTTCAAGGGGACTGAATATATTTTATTCACATAAACGCTGCTAGTGACTGATAGCGATCAATATACCAGTTAGGTGAGTTATTTTACATCACCTTGCACATTCTGTAGACAGTTTATCTCGCTTAGCAAGCCTTTGCTGCAGCATTTGTTTGTGTCTTTGTGCCTCCAGGAGTGAACTCCTTGTGCTCAGGTTTGTTTTTACAAAGTTTTATCAGGTTACTTGTAGTATAATAAAATGCTGGATTAAATCCAATTTTTATTTTCTTAGAACACCTTTTGAAGTCTAGTCCGTGTTGATTGATGATATTAATCATGTCAGATCATTGTTGTCCATCCTTTAGTGCAACAATTTCCTATAATTAGATAATTTACATTCCTTCATCAAATCAGGTATCAGATGCAGGTGCATGAGCAGTCTGTATGAGTATGATTAATTTGATCATAAAATCAGCATGGATGGGGAAAAAAAAAATACCGCTATATATTTTTTTCTAAGCACACAGTAAGATGAGTATATGCCTATCATTAAGGAGAGAAAAGGCAGAAATGAGGCTCTAGGGTTTTAAGATGCATCATTAGAGACCAAACTGGCAGAAAAAAAACAATGGAAGGACTGTTTCTTTCCTGTTTCTTTTTTTTCCTCTTCTTTTTCCAGCCTGCTGTGAGTCTTGATTTTTATTTTATTTTATTTATTTATTTTGCCCCACACACACATACACACACACATGCGTGCACACACATACGCACAGTGGAAGTTTATAATGGCTTTAATAGGGAATGATGATGACTCATGTTCAAATGCGCGCTTTCTTTTTGTCTCTCTCTCTCTCTCTCTCTATCTGCAGTAAAAAATTTCACTCTGCCTTCAGATCACTGATTTCTAGTAGAACAATACTGAGGAAAGTGTTTTGGAGTAGCTCGTGTATGTGTGTGAGTTGTTGCCAAGGCAGATGGTGAGAGAAGCTAAACTGGATGACGTGGCTCTTCTGGCGAGATCAGAACTAAGTCTATGAAAAGCCTGTCCTTCTACAGGATGTGACTCCATTAAAAAGGTCAAAAGAAGAATCAGCGTTTGTAACATTTAAAGTCCTTGCATTTTCTGAGACCCTTTGTAAACCTAAGGAATTATCCGTTCTTTATATTTTCCATGATTTGAGCCATTGAGCTATAGAAAAGGGGAATTTACTGTATGTGTTCAGTGGACGTTAACCAGGAGAATAGACAGAAGCACACAGCCACCACAGGGCTGCTGATTAAGTCTCTAGGATGAACAGACTGTCTTTGGTTCTTAGATACATCTTTTGTGGGACAACAGAAAAGACCCCAGATGTGTTATTTGTGTGCGTCAACTTCAACCTCCCACTGATAACACACATCGTTAAATCCTAAACCTTTTTATCTCCTAAACTCTTCCCTCTCTCTCTTGCAGGGTGCCTATCTGGTGGGTGTCTCTGATCCGAACAGCCATGCAGGACAAAAGGGCTTGGTGGATCCGGCTCAGTTTGCCAAAGCCAAACAATCCATTCAGATGGCCTGTCAGAACCTGGTGGACCCTGCGTGCACTCAGTCCCAGGTACCGTTCAGCTAGACTGGATAGCGCCGATTAGCTTTTAATACACATCGTCACTGCATGACTTATCCTTCGACCGATTTTTAGAAAGCGCAAATCATCTCACATTAGATCGTTTTCCTCATGGAATTACACGCGCGAAGGCCCGAACAGGTCACTCAGACAAGTCTTGTTAGCGAAATAATCCTAAAAATTCCAAATGCTGACGGAATCCGAGCAATCCTGTTACGTGACACCGATATTAAGCCTCACATATTGTATCATGCTGGTTCATTTGTGCACAGCAGGATATTTTTGTTGATCTTAGTAATATTAATTCGTTCTCCACTCTATTGCCTTCCGCTTTCATCAGTCAGGCAAATGCATTGCATATTACATTACGAGACAAGACAAACACATATTCAATATTTTTCTATAATTCAGCAATTAATAGGAAACTCTGGAGTTCTCTGATTCTGTGCAATCAACTAGGAACCTTTTTTTTTTTTTCTTTTTTTGTTTGCCATGTAAGCAAAAACAAGATATGCTATTGTTGGTATTTGCCTAAAAAGTCACGCTCAAAGGTCAAATCTGTCATCAGACATTTAAAATGTTTTTTTGTTTTTTTTTCACACCCCTCTGTATTTCCCAAGGTCCTCTCTGCTGCAACGATTGTTGCCAAACACACCTCCGCCCTTTGCAATGCCTGCCGCCTCGCCTCCTCCAAAACATCCAACCCTGTTGCTAAGCGACAGTTTGTCCAAAGTGCCAAAGAAGTGGCAAACAGCACAGCCAACCTTGTCAAGTCAATCAAAGTGAGTGCTAATCCCAAACAAATTCTTTCAGATTGTTTATGAAAATTACCAAATGGTCAAAACCAGACTTTTTTTTCTTTTTTTCTGAGAGGTTTTAAGAAGTTATATTAAGATAAACATGTAGTTTCTGGATTATGCGTGATTATTCAGGATTTGAGTGTTTGAGGTGTATGAAAGCAGAATTCCTACTAATGTGTGTAAGTGGAAATGTGTGTGCGCTCAGGCCCTGGATGGAGCCTTCAACCAAGAGAACAGGCAGAAGTGCAAGGCGGCAACAGGGCCACTGATCGAGGCTGTGGATAATCTCACTGCCTTTGCCTCCAACCCAGAGTTCGCCAGTGTGCCTGCACAGATCAGCCCAGAGGTACCGTAAGCTTTTATATTAAACACATCCATATGTATCTGGTTTATTTAATGCTGACAGGAAGACGGGCAGGACATTTGTGTTATTGGTGTCTAGTTATCCAGGTATCTCTTGAAAACAAGCTAATCATATTAAGTAATCTTCTGAGTTTTGTGTAACATTAAATGGGCTAATTACTTTAGGTGGTAACAGATCAACATAATTTAGTGTGTGTTTATGTCTGTGTGTGCGCTCTTAAATGTAGGGTGTGGCTGCCATGGAGCCCATCGTAGCTGCAGCTAAAACTATGCTGGAGAGCTCGACAGGTCTGATCGAGACCGCGCGCTCACTGGCCGTGAACCCCAAAGACCCTCCCAAGTGGTCAGTGCTGGCCGGCCACTCCAGGACCGTGTCCGACTCCATCAAGAAGCTCATCACCAACATGAGGTACTGCCGTACTTTCAAAGGCATAGCGAGTAACAGTGTTACCGTAAAAATAGAACTAATTAATAATAATAAAAAATTTTAAAACTAGCATGCGTTGATGTAGGTGTTATTTGTCTCTAAAGTTGAACAAAATCTTATTCAAACTTTATCTTTAACCTTTCTTAATGCTCCTACTTCCCTCCATTTAGAACTTTAGCACTCATGTATGTACTGTATGTTTAGCTTCTCTCGGTTCCTGCCCTCAGTCTTTAGTATTCCTTGCTAAAAAAAAATTGCTAGATTAGTGTTTCTGGGGTTTAGTGACTGTTTGTTGATTGCTTGCAGAGATAAGGCTCCAGGTCAGAGAGAGTGTGATGAGGCCATCGAGGTTCTCAATAACTGCATCCGTGACGTGGACCAGGCTTCTCTTGCTGCCATCAGCCAACAACTCGCACCCAGAGATGACATCTCCCATGAGGTGTGTATCATCCCTTCAGAATACGCTCTCTGTACATGCTTAAAAAAAATTAACAAACATTAAACCTTTTAATAACATCATACAAAGCTCAAGTTCTGTTTGACAGCTTCCAGTTATGTTTTACAGTGTGTGTGTGTGTGTGTGTGTATATATATATATATATATATATATATATATATTTGGATTATTACAGTAGATTAGTATCCATTGCAATTGGCAGTAATTTAAACTGTTTTACTGGGAGTCAGTAATGATAATTGGATTCAACAGAGAGCGTCTTGTTTGTTGTCTCAGGCCCTGCATGAACAGATGGCAGCTTCAGTGCAGGAGATTAGCAACCTGATCGACCCAGTGGCCATCGCAGCTCGATCCGATGCCTCCCAGCTGGGACACAAGGTGGGACACGATTCAGCATGCGGCCTGTTTTACACCTCCGTCATCTTTAATAATGACCTCCTTCAAATCACGAAGCAGTGGTAATGTGTACTTCTTCATGGTTTTGGTCATCATATCTTGCAGGTGTCTCAGATGGCAAGCTATTTCGAGCCACTCATCATGGCAGCCATTGGCACCGCATCGAAAATCCTGAACAGCCAGCAGCAGATGAACGTGTTGGACCAGACAAAGACTTTGGCAGAGTCAGCCTTGCAGATGCTCTATACAGCCAAAGAAGCAGGCGGCAACCCTAAGGTGTGTTTAAGATAACTCTCGTTTCTTAAATCCATCATGACGACATATAGAAGTTTTGTTCAGTACAGAGAAGTCATGTTTTCGACTGCCCTAATACTTTCTTCATACGTTATGGCCAATTTTATTATGTTGCAAACTCCATGTTCTTCTCCATAAAATCTGTTTAATACAATTAAACCAGCTGCTCCAGTAAGACTGAGTGAGCTTTACTGATTGTCTGCTCGGTCTTACACCCCAGGCTGCTCACACCCAGGAAGCCCTGGAGGAGTCCGTGCAAATGATGAAGGAGGCTGTCGATGACTTGGGAGGTACAATGGCTGAAGCAGCCAGTGCAGCAGGATCTGTAGGAGGCATGGTCGACTCGATCAGTCAGGCCATTAACAAAATGGAAGACCCTGGAGTGGAGCCTGAAGGAACCTTTGTGGATTACCAGACTACTATGGTGAAGACGGCCAAGGCCATTGCGGTCACCGTGCAGGAGATGGTATGTCTTGAGTGTTCCTTTTGCCTAATTATAATTCCAAGTCATTAGGCATGCAGGTATGCAGTTAGGATAGTTTGTTAAGGTACGAAATAAACATTGTTAATCGTGTCCCTATAAAAATAAAAATAAAAACTTTATCTTATTCGTTCTTAAAACCAGGTCACTAAATCAAACACCAATCCCGATGAGCTTGGAGGCCTTGCCAATCAGCTGACCACAGAGTTCGGTGACTTGGCGTCAGAGGCTAAGTGTGCCGCCATCACGGCTGAAAGCGATGAGGTAATGAGTAACACTCTTACTCTCGTAATAGTCCTATTAGCATTTACTTCTGTCTTCAGTGCATATTTTTGTGTTCCAGAGCATCTGCAGTCTCACACTGTGCCTGCTGGTGCATGTATGTATGTGTGTGTGTGTGTGTGTGTGTGTGTGTGTGTAATTTAGTCATTATCCTTCCTGCACTCTTGTAGATTGGCTCTCACATTAAGAAGCAGGTAACAGAACTAGGCTACGGTTGCACCGGATTGGTCACCAAGGCAGGAGCTCTGCAGTGCAGTCCGAACGATTCGATCACCAAGAAAGAGCTCATTGACGCTGCCCGCAAAGTCTCTGAGAAAGTGAGTGAAGTGCACTGTAGCAGTTGGTTGTCACACGCAGCTACCCAGATTATTATTATTTTTTTTGCTTATTTGTACATTATTATAAAATATTGCTAGAATGGTCTTGTCTAAAATTAAAGTTAATTTTATACTGCTGTCTCTCCGCCTCAGGTGTCCCATGTGTTGGCCGCACTGCAGGCCGGTAACCGCGGTACTCAGGCTTGTATCACAGCTGCCAGTGCTGTGGCTGGCATCATTGCTGACCTTGACACTACCATCATGTTTGCAACAGCGGGTACACTTAACAGGGAGAATGCAGAGACCTTCGCCGATCACAGGTTACCAAACATTCTAAAATGGATTCACAATACAGTTAAACCTTGGAATACGAGCATAATTTATTCCGGAAGCGTGCTTGTATATTTACGTTTACATTTAGGCATTTGGCAGAGACTCTTATCCAGAGCGACTTATAAAAAGTGCTTTGAAGTTTACGTCACTGGATAGATACCTACACTGGGTTACTAGGTTGCAAACTAAGTGCCATCAGTCAAACACAACTGGGAAGAGTTCTTTATTTATTTATTTATTTTTTTTTGGTGGGCGGTGGGATTAGTCCAAGTATTGAAGAAGCAGATGCGTCTTGAGTCATTGTTTAAAGATCGTCAAAGACTCTGCTGAACGGACCTCTAGAGGAAGTTCATTCCACAGCCCAAATATATTCATATAAAAATAATGAATACAAAATATAAAGTACGAATAAAACAAATTAACCTGCACTTTACCTTTGAAAAGAATCCAGACAGAGCAATGTTTCTGTTAGTGTGTGTGTTTGTGTGTGAGAAGCTGAAGTAAGAAGAACAAAAAGAGGAGGAGGGAGGGGGCTACTGTGTTGGACGATTTTCATACACACACGCTAACGGAAACACTGCTCTGTCGGAAAACTTATTTTACAAGGAACCTCTCTAATGACACTCGCATGCTCGTACTCGGCCTCGACCGAGAGAGACTCTGGAACCTTGATGTTTAACAAGAAACCTCTCTAAGGACACTTGCATTTGCTTTTTGCGTGCGCGCACACACATGGTCACAATGTCATAATAAACAATACACGCGCACACTGATGTTGATCATACGAGTAACGCACGCGCACCGAGACTGAGTATGGGAGATGATTACCCACAATCCCTCGGCACGAGAGAGAGAAGAACCTTTGGCTCAGTTGTGATCACGTGACGCTCAGCAGACAAAACATATGCTTGTTTATCAAGTTAAAATTTATTTAAACATTTTGCTCATATTAAAAACACTCTCAGACCAAGTTACTCACAGTCCAAGGTTCCACTGTATTATGATTTTTATAGCTTTATGTTTAACTGTGTTCTGGATTTTTTTTTTTTTTTTAATACTTTTAATAATAGTGGGGTGATAAAGCAGTCATCTTTCAGAGACTAACCTTTTTTCCCCCCACACTTTTTACTTGGAATTTTCTGTCTGGTGTAAAAAAAAAATAATAATAAAATCACATTTTACCGTTTTTTTGACAAACATACTATACGTATACTTCTACACTGAGAATGCATCAGTCTGTATTTATTGAACCAACAACCTATAGTGTAGCTGTTGCTACTAAGAGCTTATATATAATACCTATGTCACTCTTAAAATGGTTTTCAGACAAAAATGGTTTGTTGTTTTTGTCCACCCAGAGAGCACATCCTGAAGACAGCTAAAGTTCTGGTAGAGGACACCAAACTGCTGGTGTCTGGGGCAGGAGCCAGTCAGGAGAAGCTAGCACAGGCCGCTCAGTCATCAGTCAACACCATTACCAAACTGTCCGATGTGGTCAAGCTGGGGGCCGCCAGCCTGGGATCCGAGGACCCTGAGACACAGGTAAAAATAAGTTTTAAAAGTTCCGAAGGTTTAAAGGTTTTTTAAAGGTTGAAGCATTTAAGAATAATGTCCCCAACCCTTCTGAGTAAAATGATTCTTAATGTCTCTAGCATCTGATGATCTTGATGTGGTTACTGACACAATCCTTTAAAGTCTGTCTTGGATTCATCACTATGCAGACAGACTGTTGTTGCACTCAGTTCCTTTCTCTTTGTTTTCCACTGTTCACACTGCTCTCTTCTCAACAAACAAGACACTTTTTTCTTCCTGTGGCTTTCCTGTTGGTCAGGATGTGGGTATTGCTTGTGTGTGTTTTCTCTAGTATTCATGACATGTGTGTGTCTGTGACTGTGTGTGTGTTCATGTCTGTGCCACGGGAATGAAGAAAGACACACACGTTGGCCAGCATGGATCTCTTTGCGGCCTTATGTAGAGCACAGACAGTGCACACTGCATTTTGGCATACAGTTCTGCTTTTTCTTGTTCCTATGGTAGCATTCAGAAATCCCTAGAAAAACATAGAAAATTCTAGAAATAATTGTTTACTTTATTGAGACACACGAGTGGCTACGTAGGCAAAGATATATAGCGAAGTATTTGAGTATACTGTAGGTTTTTATTTACAGTACCATGCAAAAGCCTTGAGCTAACTCACCTCTATTTTTTTATATTTTGCTTTCATAAGATCTGACTTTTGTTGTATGTGTTTAATGTAGTCTTGAGAAAAAGTTCTCCAGTCTTGCTGAAGGACAGGATTGTTTTTTTTGGCAATAACTTGGAGTAAACGAGTGAGAAACAAGTGATGACAGGTGATCAGGGCAGTGATTAGTATACTGGATTTACACCTGGAACAGATGAGAGGGGAAATGAGGTTGCTGCTAAAGTTGATACATAATTAACCAACTTTTAAATTGGATCTTTAGGTACTCTGCAGCCTGTCGTAGTAAAACATTTGTTTCACGTTTCTTTAATTCAATCTATGGCATTTAATATGAAGAAATAAGGGGTGGCTCAAGACTTTTGCACGGTACTGTATGTCTGTAATGACTGCCTGACTGTATACAGCCTGAATGCCTCCTACAAAAGTCATTCTGGGTCTTTGTTCATTCGGGCATTGGCTGTCCTTTAGAAAAGGTTTGTTCAATATGAGAATGCTCAGACAATGGGGCTCCTGCTCTGCTGCTGTTTGACATTAATTCACTTTAACAGGGCTTATTCCTTACTATAAGTCACTGAATTTATGTCAAAACCCTGTTTCCCACATCATTAACTTTGTATTGTCCTCTATGGAATGCAGTGGCATTTAAGCATTAGGGTCTATGGTAATAATTATAGTATGTTGTTATATTACATGCTGTCAACATTAAAATAAAAAATTATATTCTGCAGAACTTTTTACGCTCGAAGTATTTATCCTTAGTCTTTTGTTTTGATATCCTTGCATTTAAAAAGTAGAATCAGCAGAATAATTATATAAATGTCATATAATTTGAACTTTTCATTTATTAGCTTACCTCACACTTCACTAGAACTTACATCACTACTTCATGATTTATTATTAATTTTTTGCTATTATCATTTATTTATTTTCCATTCATGACTGCTGCTCATTTGTTTGTGTTTATGTCCACATTGCAGTGTTTCAGTTAGTACACTACTACTCGACTCTTGCGTGAGTGAATGCATGTGGACAGTAGATGTCAGTGTCGGTCATCTTTCTCCGTGTGCTATTCACAGTAACAACGCTGTGCTGTCTATTGCAGGTGGTCCTGATAAACGCGGTCAAAGATGTAGCTAAAGCTCTGGGTGACCTCATCAGAGCCACCAAGGCAGCAGCCGGCAAGCCTCACGATGACCCGGCCATGCTCCAGCTGAAGAGCTCTGCGAAGGTAAAGCGTGCACTGGGGCTGAAGTTTACACATCTTTCATAAGCTGAATTACATTTGATTTTCGTAGTTCCCATTGAAGCTTAACAGAAATCCTGGTGTAGATGTAGATAGCTTTAGAGCAATACTCAGAGCAAAACCTGAAGCTGAGTTTTAGATGCACACCTGTTTAGTCTGTTTGTGAGAACTACATTTAACAATGTAAATGCATTACTTTTCTAACTGTGATGGTTATTAATCAACATACTGTACTGGCATTTGTCCAAAGCAAGAGGAATTTAATCATTTAAGCCTAATTGATTAAGCCTGCACACACACTTTTACAAACTTCCCATTCTAGCACCAAGTATTACATGCTAGTGATAAATTCAATTAATTAAAAAACATTATGAAAATTACTTTTAAAAAAGTGTGAGAAAATGTGTATAAATACTGTTTATCAGTTTGTGCTTGCTGAGGAAGCCGAGGGCGACAGTGGCAAGAAAAAACTGCCTGATTTGACAATAGGAACCAGACTTAACAAGAAGAATGAGATCATTCGAGTCTAAACACTAGATGAAAGTAAAATAAAATCAGGCCGGTCAAATACTGGTGATATTACTGAAATATATTGAATCAATTGTATAGTATTTTCTCTTTGCATTCATTATGCATTCATTGTGTCTCATATGCTTGTAATATATGGAAACTTGCATCACACTAAGTTGCCGCACTGGTCGATGTCATTAGGTTATGGTTACGAACGTCACGTCGCTGCTGAAAACTGTGAAAGCCGTGGAGGACGAGGCCACTAAAGGCACGCGAGCATTGGAGGCCACCATTGAGCACATCAAACAGGAGCTGACTGTGAGGAAATTTTTCACTTATTTAAACTCTGGCTGAAACAGTGTAATTAGAGACTCGCCAGGACAGCTGTGATATCACTGCACTGAAATTATGCTTTTAAAGATTTCATATTTGAAATGTTACCCATTTCAGGAACTTTTGTTCAGGATTATTTTCATTTATTTATTATATGTTTAATATTAGCCTTGCATTATCTGGAGCATCTGCTAATCAAATCCCTGTGAATGAAGCTGATACCATGAATTAAATTACAGCCTGCACTATTGTCAGAACTGTTAGAAAATTACTGTTTAAAAAAATCCATGAATATCTTCTGATCATTTTTGATTGATCATCACTGCTTTAGAGGTCACTGGGCTGAATTTCGATGACTCGTTATCGTGCGGTCTCTTAGGTGTTCAACAGTCCAGATCCTCCTCCAAAGACGGCTACTCCCGAGGAGTTCATCCGCATGACCAAAGGCATCACGCAGGCCACAGCCAAAGCAGTGGCCGCTGGAAACTCGTGTCGCCAGGAGGACATCATCGCTACAGCCAACCTGAGCAGAAGAGCCATCGCCGAAATGCTGCACTCCTGCAAGGTGACAGTCTTACAGCCCTAGCACATATCACACTTTCAGCTTAAAGTTCCTGTATAGTCCTGCTTTTTTGTTTTTTTTAATCCAATTATTATTTTAATCTCTCTTCCTGCAGCAAGCGGCTTATCACCCTGAAGTAAACAGAGAGGTGCAGAGCCGTGCCCTGCGCTTTGGAACTGAGTGTGCCCATGGCTATCTGGGTCTCCTGGAGCATGTGCTTGTGGTAAGTCGGTGCCGTTTACAGGACAGATCCTCTTACTCTGTTACACACACAAACACACAAATGTCTCAAGACTTCTGAGTGTCATTGGGGATGTGTGTGGAATACTTGGAGTTTCTTTCAACATTGAGCTGCTATTTCAATTACTTTCTCATTACGACTGACTGCACAGGGGCTTATTACCGCAGACTTGTTTTCATGCTGATAAATCCTTCTGAACTGTGGATTTATAGCAATATTCTGTAATTTATTCTATGTACACAGTATTTTCAAGTTATTTGTCTTATTAATGTTCATTTACTAATTAATTTTTTTTTTAATTTATATCTTTTTAATTCTGCTTGGTACCTCCTAGTGTGTGAGATAATAATGACTTTCCCTTGAAAGAGTCATTCTACAGATTACAAGTCTTTTCCCACTATTCCAAGTCTCAAACCAGGAAGTAATGAGCATGTTAAACCATCATGTTATTGGACATTCAGCCCCACGAGTGGTTTACTTTATTAGCTGCATGCCTCAGTCACAATCGGTCCAAATCACAGTTTTTAGATTTCCAAAAACACTCAATCAGATGCACTAAATCTTAATAAATAAAAAAAAGCCTGGGAGAAATGATCCTGTGACAAGTTCCTTACTTTCAGCACCCTGTGTGTCTGCACCCTACATTACACCAAGTTCTGGTACTGGACAAGCTGTCAAACATTTAATCCCTTGCAAAATATTTGTGGCAAATGATCAAATGTCCCACGTTTACAAGTTGTCATACTGTATCCTGACCATTTAAAATCTCTTTTCTCTGTTCTACCGTTGTATATATGTATATGCGTGTGTTGGTTCACTGTGTTAGCCGGTGAGTAGAAGTTGACTGATCTGCACGAGTGTGTGCCCTTTGTTGTGTGTGTGTGTATCCAAATATATTAACAGCATTTGACCCCCGAGAGCTATTCTTATCCACTCACACATGGCTCAAGATTTTTTAGAGCATTGCTATTTTAAAACAACAATGTGGACTGAAGTTATTTTCTGTAGAAAAATATGCATGAGCGAGGAGGGGGTAATGTGCTATTGTTGAATACAACATGAAAAGGAAGACAATGAGAGATCGGTAGTTTTAATACCGGACATTTGAAATGGTCCAACTGTGCTTTAAAAGTCTTTATATCCCATTGAAAAGATATGTAGGGTAAAAACCATGATTGCGTAATGCTACATCATATTTTTTTAAACTTAATATTGTTTACATTCACTCTTTAAATCTCTAAGGTTATATGATTTGTCCAAAAATATTTTTGTAAATTAAAGATTTGTACTGTATATGTAAAAGAATGCAGGGTTACAATATAAAGAACAAAGCCGCCATACTATGTGGGGTTAAACATGCAATGAGTTACCTAATGAAAATGACTTGCATGGATTCAGTGTGTATTTGTAACAGATTAACCATAACCATGAACATCAAGCTCTGACTCCTGAATATTTTAATGTTTTAACTTGTTTATATTGTATTGATTTGGTAATTACTCGGTATGTATGCATTTTAGGAAGTTTGTGATGTTCTTTGGTGTGTGTGTGTGTGTGTGTGTGTGTGTTGCTGAGGCTTTTCTTAGTGCTTTGTTAGAATAGGCAGAGAGTAACATGCCTACCAGCCCTCATAGCCAACAGAGTAATGACAAACACCTGTTATACAATCACCAGGACAGTTCTAAAGGACACTCTGAGGACATCCTGTCTCTCTCACACACTTACAAATAAGCATTAGTAAAAACCAGAAAATGTTTATAATGTATTATATTGTTGATTAATGTATTACTAAACCTTATGCCACTGTTCCATGTCCATTCACTGTTGTATATTTCTCTAGATCATCCAAAAGCCCACTCACGATCTGAAGCAGCAGCTGGCAACCTTCTCCAAGCGGGTGGCCGGCTCGGTCTCTGAGCTCATCCAGGCAGCTGAAGCCATGAAAGGTGCTGATACACACACACACACACACACACACACACACACACACACACACACACAAAAGAAAACTTGTTTGTATTTACCAAGATGCACAGCAAAGCAAGTCATAAACCTGTGTTGTTTATTTTACACACACATAGTGGTAGTGATATCTCCTGTGTCATACCTCTCATATATCATGTTTTGGATTTTTTTTTTTTAACCTGACTTTAGGTTTAGCAAGCAACATACAACATGGATTGCACCTTCTGTATGTGTACACACAGATTGAAACTCTGCATAGCTTTTTTTAAAGTTTTTTTTTTTTTTTTTCCCATCCTGACTGGTTCACACAGTCAAGCCTCTTTTTTTTTCACAGAAACAAACCCACAGCTCAGTCAAGGTGCTAAAACACTTGTCAATTCAACAGATGGTGCAATGTTGAATTAGTGAAGGTAGTTGGGAGGCGGTACATGTATTTGCGTTCAGGTTATGTGTGATACAGTAGGAATAACTGGTACTGATTCCTTCTTTCTCTTTGAAATTCTTATCGCTAAATTTGATATTGGATTTGGTAGAGCATAGGAAGAGAAGTTTTGACAACACATCAGTTTAGCTGTCACAATGAAAGTTAATTAGCAAAAAAAAAAAAAAAAAAATCATATCTGAGGTGCCTAGAGAAACCAGCACAAAGTTACATGCTGTATGTGATTATATGTAGAGCTTTCTAACAGTAGTACTTCTCTCAAATCAATTCTTTCTCATTTTCCCATTTCTTCAGTACATGAACAAAATCTAAAGATCTAAAACATGTACCTGACGTATCTTAACCTTAACCTCGTTGCATATTTAGAATAACTTTCTTAATCTCTTGCTTTTCTGTTTATCTGGCAGGCACTGAATGGGTCGACCCCGAGGATCCCACTGTCATCGCAGAGAACGAGCTGCTGGGCGCAGCGGCCGCCATCGAAGCTGCCGCTAAGAAACTGGAGCAGCTGAAACCACGAGCCAAACCCAAGGTGAGAGAGCTTTTCTACCACTTTCAGCTCTGTCACACCCAAGCCAGCCAGATGCTATAGGCTTAGCTGTTCTATAGTTGGGTTTCAGCCTTGGACTGGGTTACCACATTTAAAGCCCTCCCTTTACTGACGTGACGAGCAGGGGAAATGTCTACTATCACCTTATTGGCTGGAACAAAATAATACAGATATATTAGCATGCCAGGTTTAAAATGGGTTTGGCTTTGTTTTGATATTGTTGATGCTTTATTATGCTGAACGATTGACTTCGATTTTCTGGGAATCAACATGTCCACATGTTCTTGTTTGCTTCACACAGTTTGCACGGGGAAGAAAGGTAAACCCGAAATTGTATCGAATATAAAACTGTGGCTTTCTTTACTTGATGTCTCATATCCAGCATGATATGAATCATTGTCATTTCCCCACATCATCAGACATAAAACCAGGTTCCATTGTGCCGTTTTCTTCATCCAGCATGCAGGAAAAAAAAAATCAGTAGATGCCCCGCTTCCTGCCGTGCAACAGTAATTACAGGAGTGTTGTCTTATGTTTCTGTACAGGAGGCTGACGAGAGCCTGAACTTTGAGGAGCAGATTCTGGAGGCAGCCAAATCCATCGCCGCTGCCACTAGTGCACTGGTGAAGGCAGCATCTGCCGCACAGAGAGAGCTGGTGGCCCAGGGCAAGGTAAAGTCACTGCTCATATTCTTTTGAAACTTTCTGTACTGGACATAATGACAATTTATTTATCACAGATTATGGTGGTGTTTGGAATAAATGAGCATATTTTAATTATTTAAGAAAGAAATGCATTGATTTATAACATCTGTGCGTTTGTGTCCTGTGTTCAGGTCGGCGCCATCCCAGCAAACGCAGTCGATGATGGACAGTGGTCTCAGGGTCTCATTTCAGCTGTAAGTACTGTTTAGAGTGGATAAATGTCTCTTGCATACAGTTTAGGCCATCACTTTCAGAGATGGCAAGTGGTGTTTGAAAGCTCTGTAGAACAAACAGAAGCACGTCTACATAACTGGAAACTTGGACAAGCTTGTTGTATATTTGTAAAGGTCACTTCAGAATAAGAGATGAAACCAATTTGCATTTAACATTAATTTAATGTCTGTTAGTCACTTTGACATTATTTTATATTAAATCTATATTTTTCATGTTAAACCTTAGAACTCTGAAAATTTTTAGTTAGATGTGCCTTTAGTTAGGTTTATTACTATGTTTTAATTATATCAAGGCTTAGAGTTGCGCAATATAGAGTCTCATATAATTTTTTTTTCAGAACAATCAAGGCAATATATTTTAATACATTTTACCCAACTATATAAACTTGACTGAGCAAAAACTATATAAATACATTGTCAAACGCAGATTAAACCATATTCACAAATTAAAATTATAAACACACTTATTCTTAAAAAAATGCTATTAAAATTTTAAATATAAACAAGAAAAAAGAAAAACCTTTATTGTCTAAGCAGATATTTAATTTATATTTGATTTGACTTTTTAAAAATTATCTGCAAATGTGCACACGCACACATTAAGATCTTAATTACAGATTAAAATTATAAACACTCTTATTCTTAAACAAATGCAGTTGATTTAAAAAATATATATAATCAATAACAAAACAATAATCCCCATACGAAAAAAAAATCTTTTGTCTAAGCGGATGATTGTTCAATAGCTTCCCTGGATTACACACCACTGCCTTTTTCACGTAGGCAAAGAAATCCGATCACATGTTTTTATGGTCATTTTCAAGTGTTTTATTTATTTATTTTTTTACTAAAAAAATAATAATAATTAGAATATTTTAGTAAGTTCTACATTTTTTGCGATACCATTCTCAAATTCAGGATTTTAAAAATAGTTTTAACTTTGCACGATATATCGAAAAAAGCCCAAACACATGTTGATGCTCAAGGCCGCCACCTGTTGACGCTCAAGGCCGCCACCTGTTGACACACACCGCACATGACATCCAAATATAGAGTTTTTTTTGTTTGTTTCTTTCTTTTATGGTTGACCAGTGTTGTGTTTCCGGTACGGATCTGTGCTGCTTCTGTTCTAAGGGGTAAATAATAAATTGTAAAACAGATTTCTCTCACTTAATCTCTGACTTCACTTTTATCCTAATGAAAAATTGATGGTAAAATATGAATATTGAAATAAAGCCTTCTTTCTCATCTGGGAAAGCAGTTTTGCATGGTATTAATTTTTGCCTGATATCTACAGAAGGCAGATAAATAAAAGAAAGATTGAAACAAATATCTAATCTCACAGGCTGATGATTATGTAACCATGCTTATTCTTTTGTTCCAGGCCCGCATGGTTGCTGCGGCAACCAATAACCTGTGTGAGGCAGCGAACTCGGCAGTACAGGGCCATGCTAGTGAGGAGAAGCTCATTTCTTCAGCCAAACAGGTGGCTGCCTCAACAGCTCAGCTGCTTGTGGCCTGCAAGGTGAAGGCCGACCAGGACTCACAAACCATGAAGAGGCTACAGGTCAGTACGAGCAGAGGAGCAATAACCTAGGACACTCGAGGAGCAGCGAAAAAGCCAAAACTTTGGAGAAAATCTGCTTAGTCACTAAAACTTTTGTACACATTGCTTTTTCTTATTCTTTCTTTGTTTCTGATGTTTCTCTCGTCATCCTCTAACATTTGTGTTACATTCTTCTGCTACACTCTGCTCTGATGCAGCGATATTGACATTTGCTTAAAGAAAATTAAGACTTTTCTCCTTCCACTCAACAATACAAGTGTGTGTGGTGCTAGAGGTGCATTTGGAGCCAGAAATAGTCCCTTGTCTTACCCTCTAGGCTCACATGGCATTCCCATCCATGTCCAACTGGACCAATAAGCTATGTGGTTGTGCTATGTTTAGCCCTATTATATACATCAGTTGTATTCTCTTGGATGCCTCATTATGGATTAGTGGCTCAGTGGTAGGTGTCTCGCCTGCCATGCGGAAGGCCCGGGTTCGAGTCCCACCCAATGCCCAAACCATAGCCACTGGATGCAGTGCCAGTCCTAAGCCCGGATAAAACGGGAGAATTGCGTCAGGAAGGGCATCCAGCATAAAAACTCGTGCCAAAGTTGCATCCGGATCAGACGATCCGCTATGGTGACCCTTAGACTGGAGCAGCTTAAAAGACTAACAATAGCAGATTAAAAATGAAGTGTACAGTCAGTCACTTTCATATTTGCACTGTTATAAGCAAGTATATAGTGTTTAACCTGAGCATTCGCACATTTCCTGGTGCTCATGGACCTATTTTTGTCCTAAGCATTCATCTAGCCATTAGCTTTTCCTCAATTAATTATCACTTGTATCAAACGCCCTCTGGGAGTCAGCAAATAACCTCCATTTAAGATTGTGGCACTTCTGCGGTATCTTAAGATCTCCCATTAGGTCTTAGGCCTTCAGAATTTGTAGAGGCAGCTGTACCCTGCTCATATGTGTGGACCGAGTATTTCCTCAGCTACACTGTGTCTCACTGAGCCTGTCAGGGATCATTCAGGTCCTGCAGTTGAGCCTTTTAGCATTGTGGGTGTTTACTATATAATGTTATATAATATCTTTTACCCGTGATGAGAATTATTGATTATTTTCTGTATTGTAGCCCATTTGTAAGTTTTTTTTTTTTTTTTTTTTTTGATTTATAGACTGTTTCTTAAAAAGTTCCACACAAATAAAAGAGTCTTCAGAAACTTGTTTAAAAGATATCTTGCAGTAGTCTTGCATATTTTGTTCATTTACAGTTTTTCTTTTTTTTTTTTTTTAAATTCTTGACAGAGATATAAATACAAACTAGAATAAACAAAAACGAGGTAGAACTAGAAATACATAAATCTGTATTAGCGTTTGAACAGAGGAGCAATAACCCAGGACACTCAAGAAGCCCAAAAAAGCCAAAGCTTAGGAGAAAACCCACTTGATCACATTGCTTTCTTTTATTCTTTCTTTCTTTGATTTTTCTCTCATCATTCCTCTCCATTTGTGTTCTGCTAGATCTCTGATGCCGTGATATTGACAATTGCTAAAATAATATTTCTTCTTCATTGTGTGCAGTTGTGGAGGTGCATTTGGAGACAGAAATAGTCCCTGGTCTTACTCTCTAGGCTTTTGTTTATAATTCAGTTTTGTGTTCCTTGAGGCAGGAGGGTGAAAGGTTCTTGTTAAAAGAGATCTTAAAATGTTTAGTTGAATGTTTATTAGTATTTCAGCAAGCATATGTCTAAAGTTTTAGAGTGTCTGGACATTTTAGCACCAAAACATAAAGTACTGTGTATGGAGGACACCAACTTTGTCCCACACCCAGACAAATGTTTTCTGCATTATGTCAGAGCTGCTTTAACCGTTCAGACAATCGGGCCTCTTACCAGTAATGTACTACATGCTGATGTTAAAATATAAACAATATATATCTGTCCACTCTGACTTCTGTACCTAGGCAACCAAGTTAGATCACGGCTCATGTCCTGCCTAGCCAAACGCTAGCATTGAGTAAGAGGACAAATTTAAAGCTTTGACACTTTGTACAGGCGGAGCATTGAATCTCTTCCAGTAGCAAGCAAGTGATCTTTAGCCATCACTGCCTCAAAAGGCAAAACGAGAAAAAACAACGTCTGAGGAAGAGCTGCCAGAGGAGTCACTTAGATGTGTGTTTTGTTTCGAGTGAATCATCAGCAAACTTCTCATTTGCTCCACATTGCCTTTTAAAGCCATCTCAGGAGCAGTGTTATGGTTCACTGCAGTCTTCTTAGGAGGCCTGGATTTCCTTTTCATACATGTTTGTAAATGTATAATACACTAAGATAGCAGTTAGTTTCTGAGTTGGATTCACTTTGGCTGATCTGTCTTCTTTGGTTAGCTTATTTAGCTTCAAAATATAGCTTTGATTTAGAAATATGTCTAATTATCAAAGCATGAGTAACCAGTGATGAAACAGCATAAGAGAACAGAATCATGTATAAGAAACATGGATATGGCAGATCTCTGTGAGGAGCTTTTGATAACAAATGAACTTTTTTTGTTGCTGCTTTTTGCTTCTCTAGGCTGCTGGTAACGCTGTGAAGAAGGCTTCAGATAATTTAGTGAAGGCAGCACAGAAGGCTGCTTTCGATGCCCAGGATGACCAGGCTGTAATGGTGAAGAGCAAGATGGTGGGCGGCATCGCTCAGGTAAGATAAAGAGAGTCGAACACGTAAATATTTGTAGCTTTTTTTTGTCCTTTATTTGTCCTAGTGGGAAATATGGGTCCATTTTTTTTATTTTACGGATTTTCTTTCCACTGGAAAATACCAACCAGAGTCGGCGGTTACAGCTCATCTCTCCTGTTAGGATGACCCTTGGAGGATTTCTTGAGTGGATTATTAGCAGATTAACTATTACCGTTTTTTTTTTTTTTTTGCCTTCAAAATTCAACACAAAAATGATCCACACAAATGCAGACCCTCTAAGTGCTTTTAACTATGATGTTTTTACCAGCAGAAAAACCCGGGCTATAACAGGAACTAAGAACTAAGTTCCTTGGTAGAATCATGGCCACAGTGTTGGCACAATGTCTTTCTTTCTCTGGATCCAAACTCACACTGGAATCACCACATGTGGAACAGTCATTGAGTTTTCCCTCTATAAAAACTTTTATTATAAATAAATCCCAAAGCGTTTCCTGTTACACAAGCATGTACCTAAATTGTGGCTTTATTTTTATTCGATTAATTACATTTATTCGATTTATTTATTCTTTCACATTAAAAATGCCATGAATTAATACAGGTATTAACCAGCACAGCCTATCTTGTTTTGTGCGTTTCCTGGAGGCACATAAAACACAAACACAAACATAATGTGAAACAACATGTTTTATTATCTGTGTGTGTTTATGTGGATTTAAATAAGCAGTGACACACAAGCATTGTGGCTGCAAACTACATATTTTGAATAAGCCTCATTACTTCCACCTCTGCATGTGACCTACATACAGGCATCTGATGATTCCCTGTTTTATTGTGCGTCTTTTCTATTTTATTTCTATTCTAAAATACAAAACAACAATTGACGAGGTATGAATTTACAAGCTCAATGTATTTGTGTGTCCTTTTGTACAGATCATCGCAGCTCAGGAGGAGATGTTAAGGAAGGAAAGGGAGCTGGATGAAGCCAGGAGGAAGCTAGCCCAGATCCGACAGCAGCAGTATAAGTTCCTGCCCTCGGAGCTGAGGGAGGACGGCAACGATCAGTGAAGAGCTCCTCACACACTCTCAGATACACCACTCGGGGCTGCTAGGCCTGAGCGCTTTTTCTATCCAAGTGTTTAGCTACAGTTGCAGGCTTGCTGGAGCAACATCCAGGCTAAATAATTAAAGCGATGCAATGGGTTAAAAAAAGTGAACAAATGTATCAGGATATCTGTTTTAAGTTGTTTATTTCTTTATTTGTCTCTATTATGAGCGTCACCATGCCACCTGTTTCCTTTTTTTTTTTTTTGGCTTTTTTTTTTTTTTTTTTTGCACATTTGTATGCAAGTAACTGTGCTTTTAATAGAGCATTATAATTAGTTTAGTAGTAGATTATTTAGTTTGGTGTACTTAAAATGCATGGGTCTTTCACTCATTTTTAATGATCCGTACTCATTTCACAGACCTTCAGCTGTGTTGAACAGTAGTATTTTCTAAGAGCTGAACGATTAGATGTGAGCAGGCGAATGGTTTCTCCAGTAACTGGTCATTATGTGGATATATATATTGGAGTGCGACGGATGACCAAAGCTTGCAATAAGAGCTATTTTGACAACTTGTGAGAGACATATAGGGGTGGGGGTGGGGGTTGTTTGTGACAATTAGTCAGCTTCCAAAGATGATGCGGTTTGGTGATGAAGGCTATCGGTTAGGCCTTCTTCTGGTCACGTAAACCAGGAACAGTTGGGTGCACATTTGTACCAGTTGGACCAGCAGTGCAATGATTAACTTGCGTTGAAACAATTCAAAGAGAAACATATCATTTTTTAAAAAAGAAATATAAAAGAATAATAAAGCTATGAAAATGTTACAAATGCTATCTTCTATTAAATTTATGTTAATACACGATTGTCAGTGTTTTGTTGTTTGTAAGAACAGTTAAGCTTACTGGTAATTCTGTCTGTCATGGAGTATAAAAGCCATACTTTTCTGTTTTCTTCTTTCTTTTTTGTCAAATCATGGGTTATTTGTCACTATGGTGCTACAAAATGGATTCCTTTTTTAATATTGACATTAGCCGATTTACAAGCATCAAGGTGTTTTAGTCTAAATGTTTATAAAGATGATATTGCCGTTCGTATAATGAGAATAATCTGAAAATAGTTTCACCTTATCAGTGTTTGATATAAATGGTAATATGACAGAAATCTAAATAGCCATGTTTGAACAAACAGCTATATTGCATTCAATGCATTTAAAAGTGTCTGCATATGTTTTTTTTTTTGTTTGTTTTTTTTTTGTTTTTTTTAATAATAAGTGTGTATGCATACCTGTTAACATTTACCAATTTTATGTGCACTTCATTCTTTGTCTAACTTAACAAAATCATATAAATTCACTCTTCCAAGGACATTGTGTTCCTTTTCCGTGTTTGTGTATATCTGTTTAAATTTTTTTTTAAACTAGGAAAGCAAAAAAAAAAAAAAAAATCAAATAGTCAAAAGATTGTCATACCCATATGTGATTGTTTGCAAAATGAACACAAAGTTGGAAGCACACGTCTGTATACATTGTCTTGTGTTACAATTTCTCTTCACTGAAACTACACGTCCCAGCGTGATGGTGCCCCTGTGCACAAAGTGATGCAGACATGGTTGGTGTGGACGAATTCAATTGTCCTGGAGAGAACCTTGACCTCAAAGTCTCTGACCACCCCAGTACCCCTAACTTAAATCAGTTCCTGGTCTCTCTAATGCTCTTCGACAAATCGTGTTATTTGTCATTATGTTTCTGATTTCTTTAAGGTGTACACTACCGTTCAAAAGTTTGGGGGCACTTGCAAATTTTTTTGTTTTTGTTTAGTGATTTATTTTCTACATTCTACAACAATACTGGGGATTTCAAAACTATAAAATAACACATAT
>JAQMYJ010000009.1:18351770-18365174 GCA_030014305.1 Clarias laeviceps
TGTAGAAAGAAATAAAAATCAGGAACCATCATGGAGTTAGAAAGTGACCCCAAACTTTTGAACGGTAGTGTATATGGTTGGACTATTATCTCAAATCTTGTAATGCAACTGTAGTGACCATTGCTGAGTAGGAATTTAATTCATAAAACCGTAAGATTTATTAGCTATGAGTTTATAGCTGAGGTTAGCTCCTCAGTCACCCAGTACTCCTTTCTATAAATTTGTCATGAAGAAGGAGACAGAAGGCATAGATGCATGTGCTAAATTTCATTAAGAAAACTAGCAAAGTATAAATATGTGTTTTGAAAAAAGGAATGCAAGTCCCTGCATTTGCACATAGCAACATCATGGTTATAATGCATAACATAATGCAGTGATATTTTCTGATTTACCAGTGAGATTTTAATTCCCTGTTATGAAAGAAAGAATGCAGCAAAACAACTGCAGTGATATTTTTTATTTATTAATTTTATTTTATTTTTTTTACAGTTTTTAAAGACTTGTGGTAGGTGATTTCAGCTTTAACAGAGATAAGAATTTCAGTTTTAAGAAATTGATGCCAACATCATTTTCTAATGGTCAGATTGTGCTCTCTCTCTCTCTCTCTCTCTCTCTCTCTCTCGCTCGCTCGCTCCAAGTCTTTCATTCTCTCCCGATGACCTGGGTCCAAAATGCCTATCATTTTAACACCCACCACTGAACATCCCAAATACTTCAGCTGTGAAGACACTAACATTTACATCATTAGTAAGCTGTCTCCATTACCACATCTCTGCACTTTAAAGCAGATTTTCAGCCAGAATTTTCATATATAGAACATGTAATAAACACTAATTAGTGTTATTAACTACCTGCTAGTGTTGAAATAAGTATTTACTGTAGACACTTCAATAAATGATTATACAGTACTAGTACACTGCTAGTTATACTGATGGGGAAATAGTTTTAGTTTGTATAAGAAAAGATGCTCTAATTTCATACAGTACCAGTCAAAAGTTTCAGCCAAAACATGGTATTGGTGGTAAAAAAGTGTGTGGTAAAGTGAATTTTCAGATATGATCACATAACACCATTTTTTTATAATACTGTTTTTATCTACCTATTCATGCTTAGATTTTGTGAATATGTATACACGTTTATATTTTTATCCAATAAAAAGAAACGCATTTGCTAAATACAATTTCATGCCTTTTTATGTAGTGTCTGTAACTTTTTTTAAATTCAGAGCTTTCATTGATCTTAATTCTCATTCAGATGAAACTTGGTCAATTTAGATTTCACATTAAAGACATAATCCTGAAAAAGAGTATTATTCTAAAATGCAAAATTGCAGAAAAAAAAAAAGATATCGCAACATGAATTTCACATGGTTATGGACACTACAGATTTTTTGCCTATTAAGCTTTTACCAAAATAAATAAATAAATAAAATTATGCTTGTAGAGGATTACACAAATTTTATTATCAATACTCATTAAGAAATATGAATAATTTTTATTTTTAATTATTATTGTTTGAAGCGAAACAGTATAACACTAAAAACAAAACTGAGCATTTTTGGGGCACATATTAAATAAATAGATAAATAAATAAATAAATAAATAATCTCTCGAAAAATGGCTGAAGTTAGCAACTTGAAATTTTTGGAAAGCAAGATTGGTTACTTCCAAGGCACTGAGTTACTGCTCGGGAGGTTGCCGATTTGAACCTCAGCTTTACCAGGTTGCCACTGTTGGGCCCTTGAGTGAGGCCCTTAAGCCCATCAGCTCCAGGGACGCTGTATCATGGCTGACCCTGCGCTCTGACCCCAGTTAATGTGCATGGGACAAATAAAGGCTTACCTGTTGCATAAACTTCAAGTACTTTCTTCGGCTTACAGATTTAATGTATTATATGTAAAACATTTTAAATATAAATAAATAAATAAATAAATAAATAAATAAATAATAATAATAATAATAATAATAATAAAATCAGCACCAATACTGAGTTTTGTCCGTTTGGACACTTTATTTTTTTTATAATGTAATTCTAGTTGTAAAGTGCTAGTTCATAATATAATATAATATAATATAAAAAAAAAATAAGAATATTGTTCAGAAAATAGTAGTTAAAATGAAAGATAAACCCTTTACTGATACTGAACAAGTTAGAGTTGAGTAAACTTTGTGTGAAATAAAACCCACACTTTGTTTTCTGCACCTTTTATTCAAAGAAAAACACCACGACAACCTAAAGCCCAGCATGGTTTTTGGTATTTTGTGTGTTTCTGCCCCACTGCTCTACTCTTCCCCACCGACTCTCCCAAACATGGGCAAAATCACTCCTGCGCGCGGAGCAGCAGCAGCGCGAGCGCGCGCGCGACGTCACTCCTCCGCCGAGCGACTTCAGTGAGCTTTCCAAAAAAAGTCTCTGCTCTCGTTTTGGACAGGATTCCTCTGCTCCTCTCTCACCGCCCAATCCGAGTCAGCCCCCGGACCTTCACTCTGCTGGAGCCCTCGGTGCTGTTCAGTACTTCGCATCAGCCCTGTGCGTCCGCTCCCAGCTCTCTCTCTGTGCAGGAGACTCTGTCCCAAAGCTGCAACCATGGAGGCCATCAAGAAGAAGATGCAGATGCTCAAGCTGGACAAGGAGAATGCCATAGACCGTGCTGAACAAGCTGAAGTGGACAAGAAAGGAGCAGAGGACAAATGCAAACAGGTATTCGAGTCGAGAGTGTGTGTCTGAGACAGAGAGAGACAGAGAGACAACGAGAGAGAGACAGAGACAGAGAGACAACGAGAGAGAGACAGAGGGGGAGAATCTCATCAATCATTCTTGTACTTTTTAGGAATAATAATTAGAAAATAAAACTTTATAAGGTTTGAGATTCTATACCACCTGCAATCTAATAATGTAATCTGAATTTATTCCTGTACTTTTCATTTCATCCAGCTTCCAATTAAGTGAATTACAATCAATCTGAGAAGTTATATTACATTTAGCATGAAAATATTTAGACAAGTTATTCCTAAAGTTTTTTCCTAATTTATTTATTTATTTTTTGCCTGACTCAATCTGGAGCTGGATACCAATCTGGATTAAATAAGTATTTTCAGCCTCGGTTGATGCATAGATTAAGCTGAAATACAGACAGCTATTATCATCCATTATTTCATAATTTATTCATTCCATAAGGTCTGTCAAATTCACAATTATTTAAGCAATGCTAGAGATGAATACTGTATGTATAATTACTGTACCCAGGTCAGGGGTATCTCAGTGGTTGATCGGAAAAGTCCCAGGTTCAAACCCCAGCACCACCGAGTTGCCACTGTTGGGCCCTTGAGGAAGGCCCTTAATGCTTAAATGTATAATGAGATAACAGTATTTGTCGCTCTAGAAAAGGACGTCTGCCAAATGCTGTTAATGTAAATGTATGTGAGGATCCATGTAATCAAACAGGTGTAAGATAGACACATATTATCAAGGGCCACAGCCCAACGTGAAGTGTGTTTGAGGTTATTATAGGCTTTTGGATAAAGGTTATATTTACACCAGATTAGGACATGCTTGTCTGGTCACTCAGAATGTGCTTCTTGGGTAGTAAGAATGTTCTCGCTTCCCGATTGTTTTTCATACTTGTCTCAGTAAAGAATCCCGGCTTCAGATTACCGGCTCATGTTGATAAAGAATTCGCGTCTTACATTTTTTCTCCCTTGTATCATTAATACCTTGGCATTTCTCCATGGCTTCGTGGATATTGTGCTCATGCACGTTAACGAAGAGGAAACTGGCCTTGAAGTTACTGCTGTTTTGGCAACGTGGTTTTGCTTGTCAGGAATGTTATCGAGAAGTTATCGACTCTTCAGTTCTACATTTTTTTTTTACTTTCCCATGGAGCCCCTGATATGCAGGTTTTGAAATTTGGATTCTCTTTTTTCTTTTAAGTAAGAAGAACTACATGGAGCACATAGAAGCATGTGTCCTTGAACATTTGCCAGTCCTTGGATGTGTGTGTGTGTATGTGTGTGTGTGTGTGTGTGTGATGCAATACAATTTTCCAATCACCATAAAATGGACTCCACTCACTCAGACGGTAGTGTATGATCAAAAGATTAAACAAAAAAAAAACGATCTAAGTTTTATATCATCTATAAAACTTTATATTGGCCTTTTACTCAATTTTGCCAGACAACTGGTGCTCTACATATGAGAGTATTCTTCTTAATTAGTATTGCTTCAAAGAAGACTCTCCACAATCTTAAAACAAAGCGGTCGCTACTGATGACATCCTTGTGTTCCTTTTCTTTTTCTGCCTACCCTGACTGTCTTGAAATTATTCCTATACCACTTTGGGTCAAGGCTGTATACAGGGTTAAAGGTTATCCTATTAACCAGCCACATGTTGATGTAGATGGAAGATTCCTTGTCTACACATGACGTCCAAGCGACCAGTGTTTCACATAACTCTGACTTAAAGACATCTCAGTGTGTCTATCATGAGCGCATTGTGCTCTCACCAGCAGCCCTGTCAGTCAAAACAGGCTTTTTATAGTCCTTTTATTTCTGGTTTATGGCCTATTGTGTCTCCTGTTGCAGTGTGGACAGGGGCAGCTGCAGGTATCTATTTAAACAGCACTCCTTATTTAATCTATTCAATGCTCTCCAAAAGTATTCTGACTTTTCAGAATACTTTTATGTCTAGTCTTTAGTAGTCTGTAAAACTTTCAAGCTTAATCAGTGGTCCCCCCCAAAAAAAAAAAAAAAAAACACAGTCCCGTTCTTAAAACTAGAGGCCGAGAGTTCCTCACACATCAAAGTCTCTGGGTTTGGCAGATCGTGGAACGCCTGGGCTCGTGATCTCATGAGCTTAGTAGAAAGCTTTAATCATGGCCGTGCATGAACTGTTGTCTATTTTCATAACAGGAGTTGTGGTTTGCACTGCCATATACAGTAGCAGACTGTCCCTAAGGATCGAAGAACACAATATACAAAATACATAGCTATTGCTGTGTTATGGCTGCCTGGCTACTGGTAACGTTTTATCATAGCGTGTTGAAAGGGCAAAACGTGCCTCACCAGCTGGAACCCTGGTCAAGGCCTGCATCACAAAAGGCTGTGTCGTACCTTCCCTTTATAATCCTGTCCTCATGCCATCTTCGGCCTGCATGCCGTTCAGCACGGCACCAAACTTATTTATAGTTTCGAATAGACAATACCTTCTGTTTGCTATAATGTCACTGTGAAGAATTTATAACTATATGTCATGCCATCACAAAAATGACAGGTAGGTTATATAAACATGTTTGATTAGTAATCCATAACACTAACCTGTATATGTGTTTGTGTGTGTGTGCGCGCGTGATACAGCTGGAAGAGGAGCTGCAGGGTCTGCAGAAGAAGCTGAAGGGTGTGGAGGACGAGTTAGATAAATACTCCGAGTCACTTAAGGATGCGCAAGAGAAGCTGGAGCAGGCTGAGAAGAAAGCCACAGACGTAAGTGATGCACGAGAGAGAACGCACTAGCACTCTCACTGGACTACATCACAGTCATGGGTATCCATCGTACAAGGGAATTTTATTATTAGGATCTGACGTCACAAGCATTTGAGGGATTTTACCACAGTGTGGCGCTATTTCCTCAAAATGCTATTCTTTTTCTTTCAAATCCACATACAAAACCTACGATTCATAGGTTCGAAGAAAATGACTCCAAAAGAACAGTCTTTACATCTTAAATCTAGAACAGCCTTGTTGGTATTAGCCGCATTTTTAATCCATTATTTAAAACTCAATTATTAATCATTCCAAATGGAAAAATCAAGTGTTAAATACAGGCCTATGTAAAAAAAATTGAGGCGTCCATCATTTCTTCATATTAATGACTCACTCACTCACTTACACACTCATCGTCTATACTGCTTAATCCTGTATATGGGGTCGCAGGGGGCCTGGAGCCTATCCTAAGGGACTTAGGGCATGAGGCGGGGTACACCCTGGACAGGATGCCAATCCCTCGCTTTGGCACACACACACACACACACACACACACACACACACACACTACAGGCAATTTGGGAACACCAATTAGCCTTATCTTATCAAACTCCATGCACACAGAGACGGGAATCGAACCCGGACCTGCAAAGTGCCTAAAGATACAATTTTTAAAAAATAGTTGTTCAAAGCAGCAACCTCATTTCCCCTCTCGTCTGGTCCAGCCACTCAGCATTGACCATCACCAGTATACTAATCACTAGCCTGATCATCTGTCATCTGTTTCTCACTGGTTCATGCCTTAAGTTTATTTATGCTTGAATGATTCATAGTCACTGTGTGACTTAACAAACAACACCAAAAAAAAAAGATTAATCTGAAACTGAACTTACAAGAAAGCCTGGTTCTTTGCAAGCCAAATATGAAGAAATGAGCAGCCTCAAGACTCCTGCATAGTACTGTATGCCTAACCATCTGCCTACCATGATATCTGGTGTTATCTCAGACTAAATCTCAACAGCATGTCCCTGTCAGTAACTCTGACTCCGACCGCGCCTCCTTTCTTTACCATGCCAGAAATCCCTGGCATGAATCACTAAGTAGTAGCTGTGCTGTCGACAGGCACTCTAGAGGAAGTGCCACCCGCTCTCTACTATCACTTGACTGTAAACACTCCATAAAGCCAGTCAGCACCAGCCATGTCTGTGAATCAGTCAGACAAGATAGCAAAAGTGGGACTATCTTCATTATCTTATACTGCTTGAGACCTACAGTGCATTGCAACAGTAAAGAAGGAGAACATGTCAGACACAAAATGGCTTTAGACTTGTCTGTACATAATTATTATCAGGCCCTCATGTCATGTTGCTTATGGTGACAGCTGTGATAATAATGGTGAGTAGGGGGATACTGGGCCAGACATGTGGCCTGTGCTCTCTGCAGCAAAAAAGTGGATCATAAAGTTAAAAGTTTAATCAAATAAAAAATGATATCTGTGACTCATATGCCATAAAACCATCCATTTAATTATATCCTGCTTAATCAAAAGCACACGGTACATTTGCAAAACACAATAGTGCATTTCTAGGTGTATATATAATTTGACTTGTATATTTTATTAGCTCATGATTTGGCTCGAAATCGTTTGCCCTAATGACACCACATAAGCAATGTCTGTCAGCATCACCTCCCTTTCCTGTCCATGTTCCATGATAACACCCTTCCCTTTACATTTCTCACCCACTTTCTAATCTTCACTGCCCCTGTCTGACCCCGCTTTAGTAATATTCTTTAAACAAACGCTTTCCTGCTGTCGAAATCAACAGATGGCAAACATCTGTCATGTGCATGCGTATCATGCAATATATTTGCCATCACTTTTATATATCCACCTCTCTTTGAAAAGTAGGATTGTTGATTCCATTGAAGAAAAAAAAGAACATATTAAATATTGCAATATAAAGTTTCATTACAATCTGCGACCTGTATAAGTTTAAATATGTGTTCCAAATTAACATTTCTTATTAAACTGTCCAAAAATGCATAGGCTTATTATAATTCTTATAAATCTTGTCACTTCCAAGAGCAATAGTGATGAATAGAGGATGGAAAATCCAGAGTAGTATATGGTAATATAATGTTTTACCGTGTAGGCTAGAAAGATTTATATCCACCCCGAGTCTTAGTATTGTTATTATATGACCAAAGAAGGAAAAGAATCAAAAGAATGCAGTCATTTGTTTATAGTGTACTGAAGTAATGCTCTCCAGCGCTTGCTCACCACTTCACAACTAGCGTGCCTTTCCAGACAGCAGTGTGAAAGAGCATGTGTGAATCAGTGTAAAGTCCTGCTGACTAAATCACTGCGAACTCTCTAAGTGCATGTCTCTTTGTCATGTACAGTACCAAATGGATTCACACTGGATGACATGTCAGCGTTCACTCAGTGTAGCTCATTAAACAGCTCTTCTACTCTGACATTTTAAGAAACTGTTTTTTAATCTATTCATATGTTCATCTAAGGACTAAATAATAAGGGAAAAACTTGGGATGGCAGGTTATCGGAAAATAATCAGTGACAGGGTTTGGTGTAAAACCTGAGTTACTGTCACCAGCCTATAATTTGATTATTTTCCATGGTTTCAGTATGAATGATCAATATGTTTTAGAAGTAACATTCTGTTTACACTAAAAGCAGTCAGTTCGTTTTAAATAGGTAGAGTACTTTATTAATCCCAAAGGCAAATATAAACATTTGTGCACAGCCTGGGAATCGAACCCAGATTGCAAGAATGGGAATCTTAGATGATGGTGTTTTGTACAAACGAGGTCAGTATGTTTTCAGTGGGAATGGCAGTAAGGTTTCAGTAAGAATGGTCAATATGTTTTTAGTAGGAAAGCGTAGTATGTTCTCAGTAAGATAAGTCAGCACTCTATCAATAGGAAATTTCAGTAAAAGCAGTATTTTTCTGTGGGAAAATAGGTTTTCAGTAGAAACTGTAAGTTAGATTTTAGTAGAAATGGTCAGTATGTTATATTAATTTGGTAGGTTTTTAATAAAAAACAATCCATGGATTGGTGCGACCATCCTGAAATCAGAGCTGCTCTTACAGAAAGAATGTGTTTTTTTTTAAATACAAAGAAATATCAATTTAGCAATAAGTGGAATGTATTCATAAAACTTGTTCATAACAACAAAAAATGTGGATATAAAAGATTTCTGAAAGTCACAGTAAGTATATTATATAGGAAGTATATTCATAAGTTTGCAATTACTCAAAAGTACACAACAGTTCTCAGGAATGTACCTTTTGATGGCGATAAAAGCTCATGTGGGTCATTTTACAGAAAAAGTGGAATTTGGGTCATAAAAATCTCCTGGAATGTATTTCTTCTTTCACAGCTAGAACTTCCTTAATAGAAATAACTTAAATTCTTGAATCCAAAAACGTAGAGCTTTACGCATGATCATTTTTTTTAACATTTAGTAACTGGTGTTAGTTTTTTCTGGTAACACCAATGACGGGAAAACCAATCATAATTTTGAGAAAAATCATACGTATTTACGAAATGACTTCCATGTGTAAGACCACATGGTTTTCAGTTACAGTATGTCAAAATCAATGAATTATTAGATTATTAGAATTATTAATTATTAGATTTAATCAGTTTTTATATAACTTTTTTTGAAAGTTATAATTATAAAATGAGTAACAGCAATGATGGACTTAAAAGCTTTGCATTAAATTGCAAAATAAATAATGACATTTCTAGACAAATAAAGGGAAAAACATCTGAAAAGAAGAGAAAAAAACTTTTGCATTTGTCCAGCACTCTTCATCTAGTGACCCCTGACACGGGAACGATTTCTAATTGTCAAATGCATTCCAGAATAAAACTCTTTTTGTGTAACAGTAACACCAATGTTGCCTTGCACCTCTAGGGTCCTGGTTCGATTCCCGCTTTGGGTCTGTATGCATGGAGTTTGCAGGTTCTCCCTCGTGTTGGTGGGTTTCCTCCGGGTACTCTGATTTCCTCCCACAGTCCAAAGACATGCAGATTAGGCTTATTGGCATTCCCAAAATTGCCCATAATATGTGAATGAGTGTGTGAGCCCTGTGATGGATTGGCACCTCATCCAGGGTGTACCTGTACCTCGTGCCCTTAGTTTCCTGGGATAGGCTCCAGGCTACCCGTGACCCTGTATACAGGATAAAGCAGTATAGATGATGAGTGAGTGAGTGACACCAATGACATTGTCTTGGGTGATGGATAATTATTATCAATTATTGTTTTAGGATTTTAATATTTAACTTATTTTATAAGATATTATTTATGTTATTGCAAATCTGATTTATTTCATGGAAAAAAAACATCTTTAGATGAAAAGTATATGGTCTCACTTAGATGTATGATTATAGCAAGAGCTCCAATTAAATATTGAACATTAAAGTAAGAAAATGTATCTCATGAATGAAAGTACATACTATATTTTCTAAAAATATATAATTAATGTGTCTGTTGTGGTAATTAAACTTATTTTGGCAAGTGACAGGACTTTCCACCATTTTTGTAGAATGGTTAAAGTGAGCAAAATGTGTTAGCTAGCACTAACACCGGTAGACGGTAACATTAACCGTTACTTTTTTGAATTATAGGGAGAAAAAAGAACAAAGAGATTTAAAAAGTCGGTTGTTTAGCAGCGCGAGCGTCCTGATGGCGTCACTTCAGATAAGCGCGAGCGAGGGGGTGGAGCCTTTGTGACGCAGTGGAGTGTGTAACTTCTACAAACGCAATTTGCTCCTTCTGCACAGAGCTCTGAAACAAAGTAACCGCCTTTCCACAAGTCTGCTATAAAGAAGACAACTTTAGCAGGTTTGGTGCTTTCAGGGTCCGGAGGTGGGCCAAAAGATATTTCTCTCTCTCTGTGTATAGTGCAAGGTGTCAGGCCTGAATATTAGTAACGAAAGCGAACGAGAAACAAACAAACAAAAAACACTTCGCGGTTATAGAGTGGGATTTAAAGCATCGGAATGTCATCCATCGAGGCTGTGAAAAGGAAAATCCAGACTCTGCAGCAGCAGGCGGACGATGCAGAGGACCGAGCCGAGGCGCTGCAGAGAGAGGTGGACACGGAGAGACATGCCAGGGAGAGGGTAAGACCTCAGAGACAGACAGAGACTTTGTCCCTCTAACACACAGATACAGAGACGAGAAGTTTTTATTATTATTCTTTTTAATTATTGTGCGTTTATGGTTATTTGGTATGATCTCGAGATGTTTGTAGATGTTGGTTTCTGCTTGTGGAGAGCAGATCGAGTTACAGGGTTACTATAGAGACTCTGCCTCAGGCTGCTTATGGCCTTCAGGCAACATGAGACTCACTGTCATTCATAAACTAAAATGACCATGAAGGAAATAATAACAAGCATACTTAAGCAATAAGGAGTAGAAACAAAGAAAGTGTTTTCGGGTTATGAAGTGCATGGTGTCTAACTTTAAAAAGAAAGAAAACGGCAGCTTTCAATAAGAGCTTTCAGCCATTGATAGTGATATCGATCAAGATCATATACTTTGACACTCATTTCATTTATTACAATACACTTTTCTTTTTAGTTGAACTCATTTTTCGGAAATAAAAGATACTAAACCATGGCTTTCCTCGTCACTACTAACTCGGCAAGGTACTCTTCAGATTGATAAAGATTGTTTATCAATAAAGTCTGTTTATCTAATATCAAATAGATATGAAACATGTATTCTGAACTTATTATATATTTTAAAATGATTAAAGTACATTAGTGCGCTTAAGATTTTTGAGTAAAGCTTCTAGTTACTTCCATGTATGGATGGATAAACTTTTCAAGGTGGAAGGCACTAAACATACTAAAAGGCATATGCTTCATTGTGCCCCCCTATTAACACTCCAAGATACTTTTTGTGTATGAGAGTTGACAATACCCCTCATTACATGTACTGTCCCTGTCATGTTAGCTGTTTCTGGGACATTCTGCTGACACAGATGCCTCCAGGTTACACCTCATTTCCACAGCCTAGCCCTATAGTTGGAGTAGAGACTTTAATGGTTTGACCCAGCTAGACTGTTTAGCCAGCCTGCTCTCACTTCCTGTGTCTCCTCCCAGTCCTCATCTCCATTGGCTTGACTCAACCTGGCCTCGATTCCAGAGAGTACAAGGTTAATCATTTCCTGTGCTCTTCGTTGCATGTGAGCAAATAAAGACCTTGGGAATGTCCAGGCTTCTCGTATATATCAGATACCTAGCGGTTGATTTCACTCTAGGGAGATTTCATGCAGACGGGAAAACTCTGAGCCAACTGAAAACTGTCGTTGAAGACTTTCTGTAAACTTATGTGCTCAAAATAATCTTTGAAATCACTTATGAAAAAAGTGAAAGATATGAACCGATACCTCTACATTTAAAAAAAAAAAACTTGGACTAACCCCCTCCACACATAAAAAAAATAAAATAATCCCCTTTCCCAACTGTGTTTGACTGATGGCACTTAGTTAGTAACCTAGTAACTCAGTGTAAGTATCTATCCAATGATGGAAACTTCAAAGCAGTTTTTGTAAGTCGCTCTGGATAAGACCGTCTGCCAGATTCCTAAATGTAAAAACCTTAAAACTATGAAGACAAAAAAATCTGATTACATCATAAGTTAAGAGTGAATACAGACTGTAGTTTAAGTGGGATTATATGAAAAAAAAAAAAAAAGAATCCAAGGTGTTCAGATACTTCAGCAAACAAAGCTACTCTCACTTTGCGTCCTTGAGGGCTCTTGGAATTGTTGCTTTTTCTTAACCAGTTGCCCTTCAGCACTTAAATCGACAAAGAGACTTGCACTTATTATGAACTATTTCTTTTAGCCATAAGGAATATTTGAGATGCCACTTACGGCATTCCACAGCTGCCCTGCTGAAGCACACTGCAATTGGTTCAGACTGTGAGGATTTGACGAAGCGGGGGTCTGATTATAGCTGTCGTCTGCTGGGGAGTGAGAGTAGAACACTAGCTCTTTTGTGCTCCCTCTGGCTCAGTGGGAAACGTGGAATGGTGGAATGTTAAAGCCAAAGTCTAATCATCTCAGTCATCAGCATCTCCTCCTGGACCTGCTGCTTCGTCTCTCCACACTTGGAGCAATAATGGGTTTACACTGGTGTACACACCTTTAACCCAAAAGTGTAGTAAGAAATAGTAACAAAATTCCTTGCATGGGATTGGCATTCGGGCTTTGCTTTGTATACCAGTATGTGGTATATGTTTTTGTTCCTAGCCTAAATTCCTACATCCCATTCATTGTTAATAGATAGGATTAATATGGATGTAAATTCCATTTTAATCAAAAAGGCTACTGTTAAAATAAAAAAAATAAAAAGGTTATGTAACTTTCCAGCTATTATTTGTTATTTGTAGACTAAAATTAGTATGCAGGGAGATGAATGGTTGAACATTTGGGGCTGGGATATACAGTAGATCTTCCTTTTGAAGAAGAAACAATGCCGTTCTTTTTACAGGCAGGGGAGCATTTCCTTTTTATGTGGCCTAGAAGGTTGCCTTGCATTCACATTGAGATTCACATAATTTGTGGTTTCTATGCAATTCAGGCATTGGTCTTAACATCATTGGCACTACAGGCTCGTGTATATATTTGCATCAGCTTTCTGAGGACACCTAATACTTGAGTACTTGGAAGGGTTATTGAACATGTATTTGGATATCCGTGTGGAGAAACTGCAATTGAGGTTGATATCAGTCTATCATATACAATTATTCTCATTTTCAGCTAACTTTCCCCCAGTTCTTGGTGCATATATTTGTGTTGGACAAAGCTAAGATATATATATATATATATATACAGTTTTATATATATATATATATATATATATATATATATATATATACA
>JAQMYJ010000009.1:18365274-18389374 GCA_030014305.1 Clarias laeviceps
TTGTTGACAAGTGGGGCTTGAAAATTCGCCCACCCCCTTAAGTGGGGAATGACAGAAAATGTTTGAGAACCACTGTATTAATGTAAGGAATGAAAATGGAAGCACTTAAGAAATCTTTTCAGAAACCCAATTTTTAGATAAAATGTAGCAGATCCTCTATTGCTAGTTCCTCAGTGGCACCACATTGAATGAATCAAAGACCATCTGGAGATCAGTTAAAATCTAATAAGAAGGTAACAGGTATTGTGTTAGAAGACGCTCTAATCACATCTACTCACTTTGTTAGTATTTATCTCCATGTGTGACTGAAAGCTTGGAAATAGGGATAAACAAATGAGTTGGTATTAGTCAGTAGATCAAATAAAAGTTACCAACTAAATCAGCTCTCTGGGAGAGAGGAGCAAATTATCTCTCCTCTGTCATTCATAAGCACACTAACCAATGAGGGAAGTTTATAAGCTCACGGAAAATAAATCAGAAGGTCCAAGAGTAACAGTGCAGATCAAGGACCAGTTTCCCCACAGTTTACCTTCAAATAATCACAATGATACAGCAAAAATAAGACTGAACCCAGATGTGTACTCTTATTCTCGACAAACTATTGCTCATAGGCATACTTGTGGAAAATCCAGAAAAGGGTGTAGATGCCCAGAAGGCCATAAAGCCCCATAAGACAGATGTAGGCTTTCATCAGCTTGCGCAAGACAGAAGATAGCAAGTGGGTGCACTGGAAGGTCTGGTATCCTGTTAAAGCATAAGAATGGGGCTGGCAGATGTAGGTAAAAGAGATGGAGCCCAACAAAGGTGTGGTGTAGCTCACAATCACAATGAACTTCAGCACTTTGAAAACGGTCTGAGCTGTGTAAACCTGTGAGAAACAAGACAACAGACCAAGGATAATTGTTAAACAACAAAGACAGAATGGTAATGGTAACTAGTATTCCAAACCTCCTACTGACCTTGTAAACAATATTAGAACTCTCGCAGTGTGCCCGGAACCTGCGGACTCTCTCGAACAGGGCTCTGGCCTGTTCTCCGTCGCTCCTGTCCAGAGTGGGGCCAGTGCTAGAACTTTCTGGAAGAACAGTACCTGATGCAGGTTCTAGGATTGAGAGAGAGGACAATGTGGAGCAGTTAGACAAATTGGATGGAGATGGAGAAGGATGGGCAGATGTACTACCCATCCTGGCCAGAAGGGGGCTGTCAGTTCCTGAGTCAAGGCTGGACTGTCGAGTAAAGAGCTTAGGGATGTGTGGCACTTGAATCCTTGTGAGCTTGTCCTCATCTGAATGGTGACTGTGATGTGCTCTGTCCAACTTGGCAGCATGGGAGAGTGCCCTGGAGGTCCAGGGTGACTCACAGCACTTGGCAAGGATGGTTAAAAAGTGCTCAATGCGGGAAGAAGTGAGCGGGAAATGGAACCAGAAGGAACCACTAGCTAGCAGCAGCAAAGATTGCAGTAAAGTGACATAGGGCAGGAAGCGCGAGAACCATGGGAGAGCTTCATGGTAGCACACAGTGCTCACATAGACATACTGCTGGTAGTCGAGGTTGGTCTGAATGCCTTTAGCTAGACTCCTGGATATGGGAACACTTGATGAAATTTGAGGTGTGACGGGATCCACGGGAACTTCCAAAGAAGAAGCAGTGGAGTTGTTTGAGGTGGAGTGTATGGGGACACACACCACCCCGTCTCGTGAAAGTAGAAGAGTCCCCGCCAAGATGGACACCATGAGCATGAGGAGAACCAGGTAGTCCATGAAGACCTCCCACCATGGCTTCAGAAGCTTATAATGACCCTGCCCCTCAGTAACAGACCAGAGCTCTGAGAGAGTGAACATCACCTTCACAGACAGAGAGAGAGAGAGAAGATTAAACAACAGCTTTCATTAAACAATGATCTTTGAATTGCCAGAGAACATAGTGTAAATATGAAACACTTTAAACATCTGGAACATTTTGAATATAAAGGATGAATATGATGTTAACACTGCTCCAACATCATCTCAACCAGCTGCCAGTGGTGGGCTGCACTCCAAAGGTTGGGTTTTACTCGTTAGTTTGTTTTTCATCTACTAGGTTAGCTCTTACTCAGTGGACACACACAACTTGGCACAGATTTTAATGCCAGATGAACCCTGGCCTTCCGCATGGCACTGTATATATGTAGACGGTATGCATGTATACTGTATGTATGTATGTACGTATGTATGTATACTGTAGACATGTATACTGTTTTTTGGAGGTTTTCCCTAATTTTCTCCCTAATTTAGTTTCCAACCCGTCATTGGTGCGTTCCTACCAGCCAGGGAGGGCCGACGACTCTTACGTGTTTCCTCTAAACCATGTAACGGCTGCCAGCAGCATCTTTTTGAACTGCTCGCACGATTGGGGGCGGAGTAACACACTCTATTTAGAGGACAGCACTATCTGCTCCTTCCGCTTGTGTGAACTCACAGACACCCATGATTGGCTGTAGGGCCTTGATTGATGTGAGAGCGCAAAGTACCTCTCATCCCTCCCCTCTGAGAGATGTATACCTGTACACTCTCTCTCTCTCTCTCTCTCTCTCTCTCTATATATATATATATATGTATGTGTGCATGTACAGTATGTATGTATGTAAACTGTATAAATATATACACTGTTTATATATATATATATATATATATATATATATATATATATATATACCCACACTGCATATTCTGTATATATCACCATAACAAAAAACTTTCATATTTTCTCATTTGTTTATTATATTAAAAGCCACACAATAATAAACACATAAGAAATAACACTGTACTTACTGTTAACTGTGAGCAGCTTTCAGTGGTCCGGCATGAAAAGCTTTAGACGCTTAAAGAGAATCACCAAGTGAGGAATATGGGCCGGATACCAAATAGCACCCTACACTCTAGGAAGGCGCCCTAAGCATCAGCATGTAGTGCGTTGAGTCTCAGAGCTTTACCCTCTGCGCTCGTGCGCTCACACAGGGAGCAGGGGGCCGTTGAGGACAGGCCCGTTAGACAGCCGGGGCAGTACCGGTGCAGGCCGGTTCTCTCGGGGCAGCTTTCCCGTCAGGAGTGAGAAAGGAGCGTGCACACTTTGTAGTAGTGCAGTGTGCAAGCTTGTGTGTTGTCATGGTGACTCGCAAGCTCGCGCCCAACGCTCGCGTACTCTTTTTGCTGAAGTAGTTACTGAGGTAGTACTCAGGTTTGGAATGTAGGAGTCTCTCACACACACGGAGCACGTGCCAAATTCACGGCTTCTCTTTGAAGTTGCCATGGCAACGAGCTAGCTCCTCAACGCTATTATTCACAAACAGTGGAATGAATTTATTGCATTTATTTATCAACATGTTTTTTTTTTTATTCAAATAAGCAAGATATTAAGTACTTTTTCCATTTGGTGTTGTTTTTATAATAAACTCCATTAAGTTTTACTTTATACTGTGGAATTCTATTATTATTATTATTAGTAGTAGTAGTAGTACTAGTAGAAGTAGTAGTAGTATAAATAAAAAAATAATTCATCCAAAAATGTATTAATGAAGCCAAAGAAGAAAAAAAAACGCACACAAAATAAATAAAATGCAGATGACATGATCGGCAGTATTGTAGATGACCAGCAGAGGGCACTGCGACGTCCTTTACTGTTTAAAAATAAGGACTGACATCTTCATATAGCCAGGCACAGAAGGGTGGAAAACACAATCATCACACCTATTTCACCTGTGGTTTTATTTTATGTTTTCTTCCCCCACATTTTATTTTTACATCAGTTTTTTCTTTCTTTCGTTTTTCATAATTTCTCATTTAGGTAAGATGAATACATGTGAAGTGCATACAAGTGTATTCACCATGGCTTGAAAATACAATAAAATACCAAATATAATACTCTAATAGATGACAAATGAAACCTGCATGCTACATTCAGGGGTAAAAATAACAACAACGAGAGCACGTAGCCGTGCTTAGAAGGCACTTCATCACACTTTCTAACACTGTGACCGTATTTTATTCAATTTTATTCAATTTTATTTGTATAGCGCTTTTAACAATTGACATTGTCGCAAAGCAGCTTTACACAATCAAAAGAATTATTTAAGTCTGTATGAAATGTGACTGTGTAGGAATGAAAATGACAAGACTGTCCCTGATGAGCAAGCCGAGGACGACGGCGACAGTGGCGAGGGAAAACTTCCTGAGTTTTATCCCTGTATGTGATTGAGTCCCTTATCACACTTCCTAACACACTGCAGCAAACTAGAATGCACTTCATCATTTGTATTACTGTATGTACTGTAATTCACTTTTCCCAACACAACACAGTACCATAGATGGCACATCATCACATTTCCTTACACATGCTATATGCAGGGGTAAAAATACAACAACAACAACAAGAGCATGTAGACGCGCTTAGAAGGCACTTCATCACATCTTTTAACACAATGCAGTACCATAGATGGCAATTCATCATATTTTCCATTTTGATGGCACATTACATTTTCTAGCACATATAGTAGCAGTAGCTTAGAGGGCACTTCATCATTTGAAGAGGCTCCATCCACATTTAGGCGTTTGGCAGACGCCCTTATCCAGAGCAACTTACATTTTTACCCTCATCAAGTTGAGGGTTAAGGGCCTTGCTTAAGGGCCCGAAAGGGTCAACTTGGTGGTTGTGGGATTTGAACCTGGGACCTTCTGAACCATAATCCAGCTACCCCTGTATCAGATTGTCTCCACTGTACACACATTTCATCATGTTTTCTCTTACACATAGCAGAACACATCACGATCTATAGGCTCTATATCTTTTCTTTTCATTTTAAAAGGAGCCATTAGGGCACTTCAAGCGAGAAGCTGCACCGTAGAGAAGGCATTTCCTTATGTTACACCGTGATACCCAAACCTCATCATATTTTAATATCAGTTTAAAGAGCAGCCATTAGGGCACTAAGAGAGAAGAGTAATTACAAAATGAAATAGAGGAAAGGAAGAAGAAAAAAAAACAACAAGAAAGAAGCAAAGACAAAAGAAGGACAAGATGTGATAGTTGTTTTTTTTACACAGGACAAGGCAGGGCCATCACACGTGTCTCAGAGTGCCATCATTATCAGTAAACATAAGTGCAACACTTTGGCTTTAGCAGCATGACAGAAGAAGCAAAAAGTTAATAATAAGAATCTATAAAACATGATCGACTCACTTGTGTGCTCGACACACACCAGTTGCAAATCACAATTAAACCACAGCAGCTCACAAAGACAGAGCTACGCCTAGAGTGATTCGATCTGACACCAGAAATCTGCCTTGAAATGCAAAGCTTATACCGTGTATACCGCGTATCAGAAAAATATGTGTGTGTGTGTGTGTGTGTGTGCGCACTTGCATGCATGCAAGAGTTGCTGTCCTTCACTGGACCTGTGGTTTCACACCTCATCATTCCTTCAAACAATCTCACCCATTAACTCAGAGCGGGCAAGGCAGGGTGTGGTGAGTGTGATAGAAAGCCCTCACACACACACACGCCTTATCCAAAAATATCATGCACACACACACACACACACACACACGCACACTCACTCAGATACAGGTGTCAGCACTAAAAGGCCAGATTCGTGTATCTGCAAGCGTGTACACAAGCCGAGTAGTGTAACAGCTTAGATTCATCTCACACTACCATCTCGCTGTGTGTCTATGTGTGTATGTGTGTGTGTGTGTGTGTAAGGTGTACTTAAGGAGAAATGTGTCGGAAAGGACACATGAAACAAGCAAACAAACCCTAAACTCGGCCTTCCAAAAAAAAAAAAAAAAAAAAAAAAGGCGTAATCTTCAAATATTCAAGTGATGTATGTGTGAAATTTCACACTTCACACATTTTTCTCATGCAGTGATGCACAAAATAAATGTAGCATTTTTTTGTATCATACGATTAAATTTCTTACAACATGCATATTTTTTCACATGTAGGGATTCATTTCTAAGGTAATTAATTTCATAATGTGCATGTTTTTTGACATGTGGTTTCGTTTCCCAGACAAGTTTCACGTCTATTCTTCAGACATTGTCAGGTCCATGTAATTAACTTGGGCCATGGTGAAATTTACCTTTACATAATCATTCACATGAGCCCATAATAAAGCAGCAACAGAAGAAACTATATGATCATGCATGAAATAAATGTGCTTGTGCATTGAGGAGTTAGAATGCTCTCGTTCAGGCCCTGCTTATTTAAAGCAGCGCACTCAACTCTACGATTCAAATCATTTGGAAGCTATTTTTCTGTATGTCACCCCTGAATCAACAAGTCTTTCTACTCGTTAGATCTGACCTTTGACCTTCATTACCCAGATGACTGTTAGCAGTGTTTTCACGATGTGAACACCTAGGACGTTTTCAAAAATGTAATCCGTTATTCAGACGATTTATGTAATCCTTGATCCAGACAGCAGTGATTCCGTTAGTATGTGTGTGTGAAAGTCATCCTACAAGCCCTGCCCCCGATAACCTGCCCCCCTCTGTTATACCCCTATTTCATCTATGCGGTTTGACTCGCGGTGAGAAGTGATGTTAGGCTCCGTGAGCCTCCAAGCTTCAGCGTGCACTGACGTAATCACGGCGGCAAAACTCAACGGTGAATCATGATGAACCGTACTTATGGCCACCGCACGAAACCACGTAGGTGAGATAGGGGTATTAGTAGTTAACAGATTATGGGCCAAACTTCGCTTATTGATGATGGTAGAATAATTATAAAGGTCTTGACTAAAACAACATGCATGAGGAATCACAAAGGAGTTTTCATTTTCTGCAATGGAAAAGTACTCTGACTAGTTGCTTTTATCAGATAGTAACGCTGTAATGTAACTGATTACTTTTTAAAGATAATGTAATTAGTTACTTTAAAAAGTTACATCCCCCAACACTGATGATGGGTGCATCGCTTCATGTGCTTCCCTTCTTACCTTGACACGCCCATCGCTTTGGAATAGGGTCAATCTGGACTCATTAGACCACATGACCTTTTTCCATTGCTCCCAAGTCCAATTTTTATACCCTCTAGTAATTAATCTCACTAAAAGATTTTGTTATGGCCATGCTGTTTTGTTCCAATCCTGTGAGTTCTCTTTATATTGTGCGTGTGTATGTAAATGGTCTCAAGTTCGCTATTAAACATAGCTATGGTGACTTGTTGTTGTTGTTTTTTTTTTCCCCATGCAACTTCAAGTGTTTAAATGATCTTCATTCATGATTTTTTCCGACCCCATTTCTTCCAAAAAGTTGACAGTTCAGCCCTATCCTTCCAGGTTATAGGTTTTATATTTCCTTAGTTGTTTTCGTTGCTTGATGAACATAACTAATTTTACAATTCTACAATGATGACCTTTCTGGTGAGGCAGAGTGAACATAGTTAATTAAATGTATGAATGTACAACAAAGGCTTTACTGAATATTAGAGCTATGAGGTTTTTTATTGTTGGCAAGAACCTTAAGTACACAATAAAACACTTTTGGGTGTGCTGTAATTAAAAAATATTTAACAATAGGATCATTTCATAGTTCTAATCACCCAGAAGCTGACTAATTGTTGCAAAACCAATTGCTTTTTAATGTGAAGTATAAAATAATAATATTATTTTCTATTAATTCCTATAGTAATCCTTGTAAAACCTTGAGTCAAAATAAACTTTTTTTTTTTCTTTTTTTTTTGTGGACCCCGTCATTGTGTGCATGACATTTTTATTTTCATCGAATTGTGTGCATAATTTGCACACTATTTTAATGCAAAATGAAAAACTACCCAAATCACGACCTTAGTAATTTAATCCTCAAACCTACAACACCTACCTGTGTATTTACTAGTTTATTCAAATGCACCTCTATTTTCAAACATAGACTCAGGCCTGATAATATACTGACACCTTTATAGTTTTTTTCTTGTAGGTTATCAAACCTGTCAGTTTTTGCACCTAAACTGTAAATCTGCTTCAGGAAGCTGGCGGGGTGATGAGTAGCTAGCTGGTATACATTTCCCAAGGGGAAATCAACTTCACACTGGGATTCTTATCCGAGAAGCTTCTGAAAGAAAATTATTCTTAACGTCCCATGAGAGGAAGTCTGTACATAATATAACCCCTAAAATCATTGGTTCCCATGGTGTATGTCTAAGTAATATACATTGATGGCTTTAATAATATCCTGAGGGCTATTTTGTTTAGAGAATGTAAAAATTTTAGCAAAACAGCTGCATACAGTACCTTGATTTACAGTGGTGACCCAGTTATACAGACAGTGAAAATTCTATTAAACAGAACATGTACACTTCATACTACAGCACTATACTTGCCTGTATAGTACAAAAAATATGTTTTGATAATTGTATTTGATCATGGCTGTTTTGTCCTCACAGGCAGAGGCTGAAGTGGCCTCCCTGAACAGACGTATCCAGCTGGTTGAGGAGGAGTTGGACAGGGCCCAGGAGAGACTGGCCACAGCGCTGCAGAAACTCGAGGAGGCTGAGAAAGCTGCAGATGAGAGCGAGAGGTGATTTATTTGGGCCTAGAATTTCTAGAAAATGGCCGTGTAGAAAGTTGGACCAGTCTGCGAGTCTCTAACGAGTTTACTTGGACATTCTAAATTTGTTCTTCTATAATGTAAATCAAAGACTTCCAATCCAGCTAATAATTATGTGGTTCATTGTAATGGAGGCCGGCACAACTAAATAGTGTCATTCAGGAATTGGTGGACTAACCAAGATTTATTGTACCCCCTTTTTTTTTTTTCTTCGTTTGTCCACAGAGGAATGAAGGTCATTGAGAACAGAGCAACAAAAGATGAGGAGAAGATGGAGCTTCAGGAGATGCAGCTGAAGGAGGCCAAACACATTGCAGAGGAGGCTGACCGCAAATATGAAGAGGTGTGTACCCTCAGTTATACAGGGTGGGCCAAAAGTCTAGCTCCATAAGCAAAAATCTATTTAAAAATATAAATTACTGTACAAATTAATGATCTCTGAAGCTGCAGCACCTGGTTATACGATAAATGCAAAAAAGCTGGATTTTTTTTTTGATACATGCAGTTGATTTGTCCTTTCGGGCATTGATGGTTCTGGGCCGATTCAAATAGACTAGTGACTTCAGATTTCAGGAGTGGTGTTATGTTTGGTTTTGGTTGATCTTTTGTTGTCAGTTGTGACACAGTCTGACACTGGGGTCAGAGGCAACTTAGTGGTTAAGGCATTGGACTACGGTTCAGAAGGTGCAAGGTTCAAATCCCAGGACCACCAAGTTGCCACAGTGGGACCCTTGAGAAAGGCCCTTAACCCTCAGCTGCTCATATGTATAGTGAGATAAAAATGTAGGTCGCTCTGGATAAGGGCGTCTGCCAAATGCTGTAATGTAAATGTAAATGTCTTGGGTTGAAAAACATTTATAAGTCTGTATTACATTTAGGCCAATAGAGTTTCTACATTTCCCTTTGGCTTCTCAAGGTCTTCTAACTTTTTTTTTTTTTTTTTTTTAAAGTGTTTTCCCTTTTTGTGGAGTCAATTTCCTTCTCTCCAGGGGTTCCTTTCACATCTTTTAATATGTTCCCAATGCCCAATCGGTTCCCCCTTTTGGCACACATGGTACTATTTAATGTGACTGTTTTTGTGTTTCTTTTGCTCTTGTGTTTGTCTTGTTGTTCAGTTAGAAATGAAATGACTTTGCTATGGAAGCTACATTAGGATTTAGCTAATAGTTAAACTCCCTCCTTCTGTAACGCAACACAGCGGTTTAGACTTTTTTTTTTTTATGCAATATTGATTAGAGGATTGACAATTTTAAGACAATCACTGGTACATTCAACGCATGCCGCAGCAGGTTCACCCACCTCGTTGTGCAGATACACATGTGACTCGACTCTTGATCTCCCAGTAAAGTCAACACTGCGTTAACCTTTGGAATCCAGACCTTCCGATTTAGTGCTTGCAGAGTAATTTTTAAATCCTTACAGCTCAAGTGAAGTGCCAGAATCGTTCAATTACATGTGTAGTGCAGTTTGACCTCAGGTTCGAGAAAACTTATAGATATAGTGCTATCATGTTATTGTCCTACAGTACCTAAAGTATGTCACTTGTCTACAGTTCCTTTCCCCAAGTCTGTCAAGTCCCCTGAGACCCGCAGCGTATTAAGGAGGAAGCAGCACTTGTCCTTGTCACTGTATTACTGTGTTGTTAACTGTTTATTTGCTGTTTACCTGCAGGTGGCCCGGAAGCTGGTCATCCTTGAGGGTGACCTTGAGCGTTCTGAGGAGCGCGCTGAAGTGGCTGAGGCGTAAGTATTATTTACAATCAACAGAACACATGCATGAAGTTCAGCTGTTATATGTTAACAATGACGACAAATTAATTTTTGCTTTGATGGTTTGTTATGTTATAGATAATATGCATACTATATATCCAATTTAAAATTGTATTAATAGTTTGAATGTTACATATTTGTCCATACTAAATGTATATCCTAGACTAGAGCCATGGTTGTATAATCTAGTATTTGCTGTTATAGTTATATTTTGCATGAACCATGATGCCATATCCTGCATGTTTGTGGGGTCTGAACGACTTTCTAAGGCAACAGGCAGGTTACAGTCTCATATTTCATGTCGTGAATGATCCTTTTATGATGCTAGATAATTTCTCAGAATTCGCCCCAAGGTACTGTTGTCTGATCTCAAGCCACACCCACATAGTATGTTTACTGTTACAGTGTAGGTCATGCTGGAAAAGGGACAGGCATTTAGTTACATCTACTACCACTAGGCATGATAGACAGGTTTATGAAATTGATTATTAAATGGATTATGTCTAAATTGGGAATAATCATTTTCCTAGCTATTTGTGATGGACCAATTTGTCCAATATCTGCGTGCTGTTGTGAAAACTGACTTATGTCTAATCGATTCAGTTTGTCTTCGGACACTATCAGATTATCTGCAGTCAGAAAGCAATCTTTAAGAATGGTTTTCTTTACTTTTCACATGATTTAAACTTCATTCATGATTGAAAGGCACGCAAAGTTGCATGCAATTTAACACATTTCAGTTTTTAGAACCGTATACAGTACAAAATGTCACTTTTACAACATGAGTACTTAGTCAGACTTTCTCTCATTACTGCGTATTAACTAGCCACATAGGGAAATGTCTGCAGATCCACAGAACAGACCAATCCCAGTGTGTCTGCTAAAGCTCTGAATGCTTGACTAAAGTAATAATTATTGCCGAGTAACAACTGCGATGGTGAATCCATTGTGTGGCCAAGGAAAAAAAGGAATGGGCTTGAGATTCGAATTTGTATAACTGTCTATTTGTTCAGCAGCTGCCTGTGGTCTTTCAGTCACCCCAATACTGTATGTAGAAAAAAAAAAACATGAGTGAGGGGAAAAAAAGAAAAAGCTCTTGGGTTCACTAACCACAGTGAGGATCTTGGTCTTTTCTCTTCATTTGTTTCCTAAACGCATGCTCCAATGCACTCCACCCTGGGACACACCACGTTTGTGGCTCCCTCTTCTCCCCCATTCCCCGCTCATGTTGGACTAACCCAGTCGAGCCAGACAGCTGGAGGAGGAGCTTAGACTCATGGATCAGAATTTGAAGTCCATGATGTGCGGGGAGGAAGAGGTACAGCAGTGACTGTTGCTCAAGCAGCCTGATATTAATGCTGGCCTTTTTCTTTCCTTCTTTCTTGCTGGAACTCACTAACCTTCAATTGAGCTTTGTGCGACTCCTACCCTGTGCCTCGAATGGCTTCTGTTTCTCAGCTTGTAGGTGTACCATCTCTTCTGCCTGGCAAAGGTGGCCCCTACTAAAGCCTTAGGAAAGAGACTTCTAATGAGTAGAAATATTACAAAAAAAATAGTCTCTACATGTATAAAACCACAAAGTAAGTCTTTTTCCTAATGCGTATTAGCTAAGCACTTTTTTAATGTCGCTCAGGTAAGTTTTTATTCCTAGCCGTGTCCGTAGTCCCTGGTATTACCAGAAACACCTCTTCAGGTTGGGGTCTCCTTAGCCTAGACTTTTGCTTTTTCCATCTGCTTAAAATGCGCTTTCTTTTTCTTGTCTTTTTTCTCCCTCCTCTTTTTCCCCCTCTTACTTTTCATCTACCTCTCCTGCAATGGCACAGCAAATCCGGTGACCTTGAAGAAGAGTTGAAAAATGTCACCAACAACTTGAAGTCTTTGGAGGCCCAGGCAGAGAAGGTAGGCCAAGCAGCAACAGCTGGTAGCTGTGTTTCTGTGTCAAGCCATCAGGGCCTCCCAGTTACAAGCTCACGGGTGTTTGGGTAACTATAGATACGGTTACTGAAGCACTAAGTGGGACAGTATGAAGCCAAAAAGGTTTGATTACAACACAGTAGGACTAGTAAAGTAAAATAAAAAATTGTCCCAAGTGATAAATAGCGCTTTCACTTCTCTGCTCAAGTTATCAATAATTATTATTTTTTTTAAAAATGTGCCACACTAGTATATTAGTCTCTAAAACTTCTCTTCTGGTAGACTGCTCTTCATTTCCTCTGTATTGCTACAAATCATGCAAAATGCAATAATTTGTTAGCATCACATAATGCTGATCTTATTATTAATGTTGTTTTACACTTTTTAATATTTAGTACTCAACAAAAGAAGACAAATATGAAGAGGAAATCAAAGTTCTTACTGAAAAACTGAAAGAGGTGAGCGGTCTGTTCAAGCTTTATTATTAGAATCAAATAAAGTGCTTGTGCTTGCTGTAGCTGTGTTTTTATTACCAGTTGGTTGACTTATTATTATTATGTTTATTCCTAGGCTGAGACTCGTGCTGAGTTTGCAGAGAGATCTGTGGCTAAACTGGAGAAGACCATTGATGATTTGGAAGGTACGTTAGCAAGTTATCAAAAATCATGGCTTTCTAGAAGTAATTGACCTCCTGGACATTAACTGCATCTATATTAAGAATGTTTTGCGCTAACATGTATTGAGTTTTTCACCAAGGTGTGTTGTTTAACATATGCTTGTATTCACTGGAAAGTGTTTAACCCAGTATGCGGAAGCATGCGAGTACGAATCCCACCCATGCCACAGCCGTTTATTGCTAGGAGTCCAAGAAAGTAAAATGTTCCATGAGCAATTGATGAAAAGGACGGTATGTGTCAGTCAGTAAAACATCAGCCCGTCATTAGTCATTAGAGTAAAACTCATGTATATGGAAGAGGGCAGATGGCGGTTTCCTTCTGTGCCATAGCATGAGCAGCATTTTAGAAAGGTTGCTAACTTGGTGTTCCAAAGGAGGCATGCTTTAGTCTTCACCTTTCTCGATGATATGACAGAGCTTGCTAGTGAGTGTAGATTGGCGCAACTTGTACAATGGACTGTTTTAACCCTTTCGGGAAAACGGCGTGAGTGGGCTGTAGACCGGCTCATTGTAGAACTAACCAGACAGTCAGCACTATATGCAGCTATATGAAAACCAATAAAATATGTGTATGATTTTCAAACTTCTGCATAAGACAGTATAGCTTGCTATGGTGTGACCTATCAGAGATTGGAAAAAATTTAAAGATTATCCCATTTAGGGATTGCTACCCGCCGTCTCTCGTTCTTATTCTGTCCGCAGTTCATTATAAACCATGTATGGGAATTTGACCAAACCTCTATTTTTTTTCTGGAAAAAAAAAAAAGACAACTTTTTTTTAAGCATAAACATAAGGTTGAGGGTCAAATCTCTTGCTATAAACCATTGCTGGGAATTTATTTTTTCAAAAAGCGTAGATGGGCACTAATGAATTTAATTTTGATGATTGGTGTAGGTTATGATTGCTATACTCTAAAGTTCATACTGTATATAATTAATTGGCGGGAACTGACTTATAGTCAGTGTAGTCAATGTTTAAATCGGTAGATGTGCACTAGCTGTTTCATTGTGTCACCTGCCTGTAGGAATCTAACGTAGTCGTCACATTGTCCATCGTCACACTTTTCCTCTATCCGTAACTCCTAGTAAACCATTCATGGAAAGTTGAACAAATTAAGTTTTTCTGGTGGGAATAAATGATCTCTAGTGTCATAGAAAAATGTTGCATCATTCTCAATGGAAAAAGTAAACATAATTACATTAAAACATGTGAATTGAGAATTGTCTGCTGTGGATAAGAACTAACCTATGTGATGCGGTATGAAGTATTGCATTTTATCATTGAACAAACATGGTATTGTTGGAATAGCGAGATTTGCCAATATTAACGTTAACTAATTGCTGGTATTAATGCTGATAACGTACTTGGATGACAGATCATGATAAATATGGTTCGGCTTAGCATGCTTAATTGTAAGGATTAAATTTAATCAGGTCTTTTTGCTTTATTGCATGTTCGTTAGACGGATATTTTAACCCCATTAAAGCTCTACATCGTCATATCTGTGTGAATCGACCGCACACTAACAAGTAATCGTTGTGAAGTTCATTAACTGGCTTTGGAACAAATGTGTGTATGCTGAGTTTGAAGTCCAGAATGCATGTTTTATTTCGCACATAAGCTACATCCTGCCCAATAGTTATGATGGCCACTATGGATTTATATGATTTAAAGCAGTGATCTTCAATCTTATCAGCAAATTACCTCGCAAATTACCTGGCTGCCAGCTTTCATAATAAGATAAAACAAAAAAGCCTAGTAAACCAGTGGAATCAGATGTGACTCCTGTTTAGAATACAAGCCCTGCAGCCACTCTAGCAGATAAGATTGATGACTCTTGATACTGGGATTAATCTAGTCCAATTTGTCAGTGTAGTTGCCAGTCATACGTTTGCTTTATGCAGCTAACAGATCTATTTCTGCTTTCTGACTGTTTCTGCTCCCCCCCCACTCTTTGTTTCCCTCTGTCTCTTTCTGTCTATACTTTTACTGTTCCTCTGCTGTGTGTGCGTGGATGAAACGCAGATGAAGTATACGCTCAGAAGCTGAAGGGCAAAGCCCTCAGCGAGGAGCTGGATCTGGCTCTCAACGACATGACAACCCTCTAAACGCACTCTCTCACCCTTTTTCCACCTGTGCCTTCTTCGTCATCCCTGTTTCCTCCGTCCTTCTTCCTTGGCGCTTCCTACATCAGGCTCATCTGGGGTTCATTTATTGTCATCTTGGCATGCTTTTATTTAACTCCACTATTTAAATCAGATCCTGGGCTCAGTCATGAATTCAGTTTTCAGAAAAAAAACACACGAATGTATAGTTTCTTAATAAACGAGTTTGATACTGCGTACCCCAGGGAACTGGTCTGGGTCCTACCTTTTTTTTTTTTTTTTTTTTTTTCCCTCTTTTTTCGAGGTAACAACACTGTTCTGTTTCATTGCCTTTCTGTTTAAAATATTTCACTTCTTGAGCTTTGGCAGTTCGTCAGTGTTTACACATCTGCTCCATTGTTCTGCTGGAACTTGTTCAGTATTTGTTCTCTATGTTTCTGTAGTGCTTTATTTTCTCCCTCTGTAATAAAAAGCAAAAAACCTTTCCTTTCGTTCCTCTTTATTTTTCCACTCAGACACTATTAATGCTTTTTCGTCGCCAGTTCATTTATAGCTTTGGATGGAATTTTTGCATTTCGCTGCCAAGAATATTATGATTTATGTCCTGTGTTAACTAAGATTATTTGTCCTATTTGTTACCTTCAGGAGGGATGTGCCAAATGTCTGTTAGTAATTTTGAGATTCACTTCGTCACTGGAGTTTTGAAGAGAGAGAAGGACAATGATACATTGAGAATTATGTCTTATTTTTTAGTATTATTTTAGTAGAACTGTTTTTATTTATCTTATACATATCCTGTTACTTTGATTTGTATTTAAAATTCCAAAAAGCAAAAGCCTCTTTAAACTATGGAATACATAACTCAAAAAGGAAGATGAAAAAAAAAAAATAGATGATTGTCCTATGAATGATCATAGTGTTAACAGTTATAATAAAACCGGGCCTAAGAAACGTGTTTGTATTCATGATGTCTTTCCCATATCATTCACGTGTATTGGCGTATTATATTTTATTTTTGTATTTTTAAGAAGCAGCTTGTGCTTTCTTACTGCACTAACCTCTCACTCCCTGTCTTTCTTTCCTCATTTATCATTCTCTTTATCCTCTCTGCTCTCTCATTGATGTTGAAATAGATTACCTTACACAAGATGGTAGAGAAAAACACACTTACGACCATGAGAGTAGGTCTAAATGAGCTCAGCATCTGAGTCTGTCCAGATGAAATTCTTTTCGTGTTCAAGATTATTCACCCTCATATGTGGTGACTGAAAATTTGGCCGACTTTAGAGGTAATAGTGTAAACTCTAAACCTATTCTGTCAGACAGCAGACTGAAGGGTACTTTGGTGAGTTGTATCTTTTGGCTCAGAAAATGAAACCTTTGCATGCCATTTTAGGACAAATAGCAGTTGAAATGGATTGTGCATCAGCTCTGAATCAACAGGTGCAATATAATAATACAGTAGCTTTATTTATCGCATGCGATGTGAAAATGATTCCTCATGCTCCCAGAACCACTTTTTTACGATTTAAGTTTTGGAATATAGCCTGTGCCATCAGGGAAGGAAAAACCATTGTGATATCCTGGTCATTCAGTACATTCAGGTCATCAGGTGACTTCTATTTATTGTCATATATCGTTGCTGAGCCTAGACATGACCAACTGAAGCAACCCCACATCATAACACTGGATCCAGAGGCTTGTACAGTGTCTAATGTTCATGATTCTTCTTGCCCTGAACCACCCATCTTTTTGGAATAGGGTCTACCTGGACTCGACAGACCACATGACCTTTTCCTTGCTTAATAGTCCAATCTTTATGGTCATTATCAAATTTAAGCATTTCTTATGATTAGCCTCACCAACATGTGGTTTTCTTATGACTACACTGATTTTTAGTCCCAGTCATTGATGTTCTCATTACATTGTGCATATTATTCTCACTGTTCCATTTATGTTGTTTTGCAGCCAGGAAAAAAATTAAAAATAAAACATTGAACATTTCTTAACCCAATTTCAATAAGTTAAAAAATCCTTAGTTGTTTTCTTTGCTTGATGCAGGCTAATGGTCTCAACCTTCTAATGCAGTAATTGTTTGGCCAGGCACTGTATATTTCTGCCTGGAAATATACAGTGGAACCCAACAGTATAAATGAAAACCATATATACAGCTCCAGAAAAATGAAACACATTCACTGGCCAGTTTATTAGATACACCTTGCTAGTTCTGGGTTGGACTCGCTTTGTCCCCCAGAACTGCCTTAATTCTTCATGGCCTAGATTCAGAAAGGTGCTGGAACTTGTTCCATACTGATATAATGGCATCACACAGTTGCTTGTTAAGGTCTGTTGACTTTCAGGGCCATTTGAGTACAATGAGCTCATTGTCATGTTTAAGAAACCAGTTTGAGATGATTTTAGCTTTGTGACATGACATGTTATCCTGTGGTCATAAAGGGATGGACATGGTAAGCAACAGTAATCAGGTAGGCTGTGGCATTTAAACAATGCTCAACTGGTTCCAAGGGGTCCACTGTGCACCAAGAAATCCCCCACACCATTACACCACCAGCAGCCTGAACTATTAAAGCAATGCACTATAGATCCTTGCATTTATGTCATTTACGCCAAATTCTGATCCTACCATCCGAATGTCTCGTGAGACTCATCAGACCTGACCAGATCTTTTATTGTCCAATTTTGTTGAGTCCTTGCCAATTGTAGCCTCAGTTTCTTGTTCTTAGCTGACAGGAGTGGCACTTGGGGTGGTGGTCTGCTGCTGTAGCCCATCTGCTTCAAGGTTTGTGCATTCAGAGATGATCTTCAGTCTACCTCAGTTGTAATATTATTTCAGTTACAGTTGCCTTTCCCTCAGCTCATACTAGTCTGACCAGTCTCCTTTGACCTCATGGCATCTACAAGGCATTTTTGCCCAGAGAACTGGCTCTCACTGGATATTTTCTCTTTTTCCATTCTTTGTAAACCCTAAAGATGGTTGTGCATGAAAATCCCAGTAGACTTTAGGAAAGCAGCAGTTTAGGAAATACTCGGACAACTACTAGAACCCGTAGAATACTTGGAACATCTATGCCACGTTATATAAATCCTCTTTCTTCCCCATTCTGATGCTCGGTTTGAACTTTAGAAGATTGTCTTAACCATGTCTACATGCCTAACTGCATTGTGATTGCAAGGTGTACCTACTGATGTGGCGTTTGGGTATATAAGGTCATTTGTAATGTTCACCTTCCACGTAGCTGCAGGTTGATGCTATTCACTATTTATCAGCCCTGTTAATCAATCAATCAATCATAAAAATAAAGTAAAAACCCAGTATATTCCAGTCAAATGTGCCACATTTGGATGACAAGAGGACAATAATCTTGATTTGTGTATGGAGTAAGAAAAAAATAAATTAAAAAAGAATTATACACAACAGAGCATGCTGTGATGGGAAACTAATCAGTGGTGTGGTGGTGTAATATGCTCTGTAAAGGTACTTTACTGTGGCTAATTATAGTTACAGTTTATGTTTAGGAATGTCTGAAAAACATGTTTTTGCTTGTTATCATTAAAACTATAGGAAGAATGAGTCGTTGCCTCAACACAATTTTACTTGAAAGTTATAAGAAAGCAGAATGCGGAAATTTCTAAAGTCATTCTTGTAGTAAAGGATGTACTATTTTACAATGCTGACACTGGAGACTCCCTTCCTAAATGTTAAGCAGTTGTCTCCATACAGAGAACTTAATCTTATCAACAATGGATCACTTTGCAGGCAGCTGTCATAAGAGAGTTTAGCAAGGAGGAAATGGACTTTACAGTTTAGCAATCATATCAATCTCAGCAGCAACCTCATTTCCCCTCTCATCTGTTCCAAACATTCAGTATTGAGCATCACCAGTATACCAATCACCGGCCTGATTATCTGTCATTATCTGCACATGTTTCTCACTGGTTCATGCCTTAAGTTAGAAGTTTTTTATTCTTGAATGTTTCATAGGTTCATAGGTGTGGTTTAACAAACTAAAAGACTTCCCTCTGAAACTGGTCAGGTACAGGGACTGGACTGAAAATGAGAGACAAAAAGTCCTTCAGGAAGCCTGGAGCTCTATTCCTCAGTTTGGTATTCCAAAATGTGTTAGATTTATGTTTATATATTATTCAAACATCTAAACTGAAAAGCTTAAATTACAGTGAAAGTGCTGGGCTGAGACTGGTATTACCAACCAAATAATAAAAGACTAATTGGTCCTGTGGTCTTATGGTCCCTTTTCTTGTCTTTTGGACTGGGCGCTCAGCTCAGCGTCATATCTAGCTTGATTCTCCATGGTGGGAAATACATGGACTTGTTATTTATCATATTTTCAACTCGGAGGACTTTAATCTTGTTCAAAGCCACAGTAACAAACATAAATGCCATTTTTTTTTAACCTCACAGGAAATATTTGTCTATACTTTAGCTGTGACTTTGAAATCAAGGCTGCTGTTTATTAGTGGGAGTAAGTGGAGTATGGGAATATGGTTTATATGATTCCATCCGTCCCTTTATGGGATTACTACTGCTTATATGAACTGGACAAACATTTATATACAAAGACATGTTCTGATTTTCAGGCTGTGATATTTTTTATGCTTTGTAAACATGCTTGTTTCTTTTGGACTAATGCATTTTTTTTTTCAGCTGATCGTTAATTAGCTATTAAATAAACCTCTGTGTTTGAGGTCATATTCCACTGTGACTGCTGACTTAGCTCTTTAGATACATCCACAATATTGTTTGATTACTGTAACTGTCGTACTCGGTTCTCTGTGCCTCTCAGGCTTTTTGACCTCCAGCTGCTGATTACAAACCGACTTGATTAGATCTGTGTGTGTTTGCTATGGCACATAGCTGATCTCCACTATCTGAGGAACTCACACTTAACTAGGAAGTTTTTAACTCTTTAAAGGCTTTCAGGCAAGCTAACTGAATTTACCCTTGAGTTTGTTAAACTGGTTCCTTGTGCTTATATGTGCAGGAAGGTAGCATATACTGTACTAGTGTGTAAAGTACATAAAAGTGGCCTAGAACATTTTTTGTTTTTGTCCTTTATTTGCTATTTACCAGAACAACTTTTCCCAGTACATCAAATATATGGTTTAAAATCTATATTTTTCTTTTTACCAGAAGCAGCAAAATTATTTCTAGTATAATTTTGTCCCATTAATTGTGTCTGAATGTTTTGGCTGATCACTCCGGTGTGGTTGAGGCGCTGAGCCGAAGCAGACGCTGTCCTCTGTGACTGCTCCTTTGTGCTGAGTGAAACCCAAACCTCACCTGACATTTCATTTGCACTGCACACACTAACCAGTCTCTGTGCTGAGAGAGACCTCAGGCTCGCCTCGTTTAGGGACGAACCGAGAGTCTGGAATCTGCTTCCTGCTTATGATCGACTAAACAAAGTCACATGCTTGCTTTAACTGTCTACTCTATTAAAGGCATCTCCAATGTTTACTAAGTCGAAAAATGGATTTACTTTTAGATTTCTGACTTTGTCCTTTTTGTTCATCTTTGCCACCAGAGAAACTAGCCCAGGCTAAAGAGGATAACCTAGGCATGCAGCAAGTGCTGGACCAGACTCTAATGGAGCTGAACAATTTATAAAGTGCGAAATCTGCGCCACAAACAAGAGTCTTACATGGCATAGAGCTTTCCAGTGGAGTCCATGCAGCAAACGTGTGCAAACACATCCCTCAGAGGGGTAAGGTCTGAGTAGCTTTAGTTTGATAGTTCCAGATTCCCTGAAATTACACTCTAGACCCTAGGCCCATATGATCAAGTTTTATTCGTAGTTCTAGAACCAGTAGTATACCCATCAAGACCAGGGACATGACAGTGTTTTGGCTTTTAAAGTAGTCCTGACACGAGACCAAAATGACTTCTTGATCTAATTACTAATAGGTGTTCGTTCTAACCTAGGAGCTGTTTGCTCATTCAATAACTGATGCTTTAACTACTCCACTGCCTCATCCCCTGTGCTTTAGTCATTCCATTGTTTTACATGACCAAAATGTATCAAAACAACAGAGGGACTCATCGTTTTTTAATTATGGATCTTGTTCTTTGTTTCTGTAATATGGGCTGATTTCTTGTGTGTAAACAAAGCACAGAATAATCTTAAATGTTTGCCGATTACTACCATCAAATAGACCACCTGCATGGCTGTTACTGCTTCTATTCATGAACAGTCCATGACGGGTCATTGATTCATGTGCAGTTCACGCACTCTCTACTGTACTAAAGATCAGCTAGGGAACTGGTTTTAGTACTTTTTTGGCAAATATGTTCTTAATATATGGGTCAGGACCAGACGGCTCTCAGAGTAAACACAAGTGCATGTTTACAGATTTGAAATCAGTCTATTTATCTATCCTTTTTTTTTTTTCTTTCACCAAAAATGTCTGTCATAGCCAAAGTAGCCATGCTGATTAAACACACTCTTAACCTAATTTTTGATTTCTTATTTGGACAGTATATAAGGTCTAGGGTACTTCCTGTTTCATCGTGTTTCCCCTCAAATTCTTACCATGATGTATTAAATCTGACGCATATGCCATTGAGTTACCTTTTTTTTTTTTTTTTTTTTATGGTTGTGGCCTTTTAGAATAATTGACAGGAATGTGACGTGATATTGATCAGCAACAGCCCATTTTTGAAGTATCATCTAACTATGCAATTATGTAAGCTCTTTGTTAAAGATTATTAAAATGTTGAATACAAGCCATCTCTTTGTGCCTTTATTTTTACTCTTTTTCTGCTGTCTTCATAAAAACTAGTTCAAGAGTTCATCATACAATAAATACTAACTCAATACACACAGTTATCCACATTAGTGGTATTGGGAAGTTTTCATACCTCGAAGTTTCAGTGTATGATTTATTAACTGTTTTGCTGATGATGATCAGGCAAACATTTAGCAAAGACATATATTTTTGTTTTGAGACACTGCTGCTTAAAATTTGGGGCTTTTCTGCTTATTTTTATTTTATTATTTTGCATTGTTTTTCAGAAGTTTGCATAATTATTTTGCACACTTATTTTTAAGACATGCATACCTATTTTGCATACTAAAATAATTTTGCACGCATACTGTGAGGTTATAATATATCTGCCAAAACACTGGAACTGCACGAGGAGTGGCAGCGAGTTGACCGAGTTGCTCTATTCGCAGGTAATGGTAGACCGCGGGCGTCAGGATCTGCATGTGGGCGGAGCTGCGGGTAAATAATTAGGAAAACATTCTAGTTTTTTTTCAAACTTGGGATCCATTGTGTGTGGTAAATATCTTAAGTCAGAAATGCTAACCATTCCTTTTTGCACCGTAAAGTTGTAAGTTAAACTATTCATACGTCAGGGTCTAACTTTACTTGTATACCATATACTGTGTATATTTTCATATAAACTCATAATGAGCATTCATAATAAAAATTCTGGTATGCAAAATGAATATCTGTGCTGACCAATGAGTGTGTAACATGAAAGATTTTCAGTGAAAGTTTCCACATCACTCTTATGAGATTTATGAGACTTTAGTGGCGGAGGAAGATGTATGTGTCCTTTCTATTTGCTATCTTTTGTATGCATACTCCATATCGCATTTTTTTACTGTTAGTTTTTCTATTTACAGGAATTAATTTCTGAATGTAGATGATTTTAATAGATCTAAATATTTGTAATGTGTTATGCTTCCTGTTTCATGATGATTTTCACTTCAAATTCTTACCATGGTGTATTAAAGCTGGTGATTATGTTATTTATCTACATTGGCTTTAAGAAAATAACGGATGGCAAGGTGATGAATGTGAACCTGTAACAACATGAAATGTCCCTAAAAATCACACACACACACACACACACACACACAAAATGGGAAGCTAATGCTAGTAATCTGTCTGCTAGTTCCCTACCCTACTTAAAGACTTTACGGTCATAAAGTACAAAAGCACACAAAGTGCACAATAAACATTTGACTTAAGCACAGATGAAAGGTTTAATCTTATCCTTTCTTATAATAATTGAAACACAGAAACATAAGCCTATATAAAATCAGTAAAATTAGCAGGTACACATTACAATGTGTATATAACACAAGTGTTATATACTGTACATATGTTTCTGTACCTACTGTAAATGTGTACATTTCTCATGTTGGAGTTCTATGCTTGCTTGGATGTATGTACAGTATTTAAAAATAAGTATAAGTAGACAACAGTGTTAAAAGCAATGCTAAAGATATCTCTGCTTCACAGTTAATATATTAAAATGTTAGACAAAAAAAAAAACCTGGCGAGCAGAAAAATGAAACGCCCATGCATCAGTGTTCATCAACATGCACTCATCGCTTCATGCTCGTGATTCCCAGCATAGAAATTCCTCTGACACTTGTGCTGATAGTACCCTGTGCTCTCAGTCAAGTATATTTAAATACAGTTTAATTAAACACCATGAGAGGCACAACTCTAAGAATTGCAGTCTTTTACTTATTTTTTTTTAAACAGCAATTGTAACATTTATACATTTCTCTAACACATTCACTTACGGAAAATCCACCAAAGCTTGTGGGACACAATCTAACATGCCATTCTGCAAAACAAAAAAGGAAAATAAAATTTTTATTCAGAAGTGAAGAAACGGTTTATTTGCGCTGTTTCTGAAGTTAATTTTACTTGATCATTTAGTTCGCAGATCTGGCAAAACCAACCTCATAGACTGTATAAATGCAGTCAGTTTAGTGACTATCATCAAACTCAAATTAGTGCAACGTGTGTGAAAATCACATGAAGGCCATCTTTCAAACTGCTGCCCTATGTGAATTCTACCTAATTACCTTAAAGTGATTTTTCATCTGTTTTTTGTAGCGTCTGTTACTGTTTGCGATCAATAAGTACCCAGGGTCGCAGGGCCCAGGAGGCTATCCCAGGAGCAGTTTCAGACGGTCAATAAGGGGCGCTGGGGCGTCGCCCCCTTAAAGTTAGGCAGAGAAGAATGCTACTTTAACATGTAATTATTT
>JAQMYJ010000009.1:18392120-18402556 GCA_030014305.1 Clarias laeviceps
CTCCCCTTCATTGCGCCCCACCTGTCATGTCTGTATTCCCCACTAGTGGGGCGCGACCCACACTTTGAGAACCACGGAATTAATGTGTTCACAAAAAAAACACAGTTTTTCCTCACAGTAGGACCACAAATAATTTCTTGCTCCTGCTTGAACTACAGAATTATGAGTAATGAGCTGTGTCTATGTTTGACACTCACTCAATCATGCATCAAGTTAATAGAATATATATAAGTGTGTGTGTTTTTCAGGGCTTTCTTCTGGCTTCTGTCCCTCCTGTTATCCTCTCTGGTTTGGTTCATTGCGGTGAAAGCTAGCAGTGCAGACGATGTCAAGTTACAGAAGGGTCTGCTGATATTCGGGGTCATCTTCTCAGTCCTCCTTCAGGAAGTTTTCCGATTCACCTACTACAGACTGCTCAGGTGAGGGCTCTCGCTATTCAATAGTCAACAGATAGTCAATAGTTTGTAAGTAGGTTGATACAAACCCTTTCACACATGTTCTGACTCTTTGTCATGGTGCATTCTGGGATGCATCAATTTCAACACGGCTCCCAAGACTTCCATAATGTAGCCTGAATAGCCAGAAACTTCAGCAAATTGTTTAAAAACAGTCATGTACTGTATAACAGGATTTGCATGCATGGCAAATATGAAACAAGTCACTCTTGCTGAATAGTTTGTCTGTTAACAAGCAAGTTTTATTTATAAAGCACATTTACTACAACAGTCGTTGTCCAGAGTTCTGTATAGTACATGAGAATAAAATAAGAATTATTAAAGACTGAAAGTAGAGCATATTTAATATAATAAATAAATTATGATGCTGTAATGAGTTGTAAAGAGAAAACAACCTCTTAAAAAGCAAGCGTGAAAATGCAGAGGGGCCTAAAAAGAACTTTATACAAACGTCAGTAGTTGTTATCTATGCCCCTTTTTAAAAATGCAATTATGACAGCAATGCATAGTATTATGTTTCCTCTACAGATGTCAGTGGTCACACCATCATTGATGCTATCATGTGAATATCAGAAGAGAGGCATATATTTTTCATATTGTAGTGTGTTTACATTTTTTTGGGCTCCTATATATATGGTTTTAATTTAGATTGGGGCGAGAGAAAAAAAAAGGTAACCGATGAGGCTGTCAGTGCTTTGAGCATGAAAATGCTACCAGTGTATCTTCCCTACTCTAATACAACCCAGATCGAACATTGCTCACGTCCGTCGTCCTCATGGTCTCGACATTCCAGCCGAGGAAGCACAGTGTCTACAGGAGTGTTTATTAATGAACAACTGGGGAATGAGATGATGAGTTGGCGAGGCGTCAGCGGTTTTTATAACAGTGTCAAAGGTTTATGTAGAACTGGTGTTCTGGGTAGAGGCGTCATGCCATGGTTTAACACTGATTTGAGTTTCATGAGGAGCAGCACAGTCAGTTAAACTCTTTTAAGACGTCCTGGCGTGTAGCTTTCACACTTTTTACCATCAGCAGAAATCGGTTTAATGTTGCATGTGATTTGCTTTTAGCATTTCCTCTACTTCCTCTTTTACTCTTGTTAGGCGTGTATAATGCTGTAAAGTGAAACATGTACTATACATAATGTTTTTGTACAGAAGGAACATTAGCTGTAGCTGTAATTCAACCTTACAATCAGTCTGCTCCCTGCTACATCTCTGAATACCCCTGTATTTTTTACAGTTAGAATCTCTGTGTGTGGAGGTTGCATGTTGTTCCTAAGGTGTAGGCTAATTGGCATTTCAAAATTCCCTGTGGTGTATTATTGGGTGTGTGAGTGTGTGGGTTGGCACCCTGTCCATGGTTCCCCTGCCTTGTGCCCTGTGTAGGGCTCCAGGCCCACCTAGACATGGGCATGTATTTGAAATGCATGCATGGCATTATCATCATTATTATTATTATTATTATTATTTTCGGAAAATGTGTAACTTGAGAAGAAACACATTAAGAATGTTTAACAGGGAGTTTTAAACCTCAGTGTCAGAGTGTATTATAAACATGATTCAGTATAGACTTAAGGCTCTTTTTTTTTTTTTAATACAGACCATTGAACCTGGAACAAAAGAGGAGGAGGAGGATGAATGCTCAGTTACACTTCCAATAGAAACAAACCTGAGCTTTGTGTGTGTTTTTGTGTGTGTGTGTTTCGCATCATTAGGAAGGCTACCGAAGGCCTGGCAGCGATTAGTGATGAAGAAACTTCACCCATTTCCGTCCGGCAAATGGCTTATGGTAAGATATGCCTTTTTTTTCTTTTTTTTTTTTTGACAGATTTATCCATCGATTTTCAAGGAATTTCACTCTGTGTTCACGAGTACGACTGCAGTGAGCTCTGAGCCATGTCAGCCGGGATCATCATTCACGGATGTACTGCATTCTTTAACACGTCCGCCCCATTCAGATGCTTTACTGCGTCTATAAATCTCATCACTGGACTGTGCTGGATGTTTTGTTGTAATTATTATGATCAAATCAAGTCAAGTAGGCTTTTGTCGTCATTTCAACCTTGTAAAATTCAGTACACAGTGGAACAAAACAATCTTCCTCCAGGTCCATACATGCAAAATAAATTAATAGTAACTAACTAGGACACCTAATTAGCTGACTAAGACAAACCAAATTGATACCATAAATTAAAGAAAAACTTTAAGTATTATACAACAGACAACATAAAATGTGCAAACAAGAGCATCAACATGAACCAATGCAATATACTGTGATAGTGAGTTGAGATGAGTGCAAGTTATTGACATGATGGATAAAAAACTTTCCTTGTAAAAGTAGCAGCAGAGACAGGAAAGAGTACTTGTGCAAATAGCAGCTTATAATATAAATATTGTATATAATTTTTATAAATATTATTAAAAAATATATATATATTTCAGGTTGGTGTATGAAATTGCTGGATGGTTGTAGATCAGTGTGTATGCGCATGCGTGTTTATCAGTCCAGTCCCATTTCATTAAGGTGAATGTTTGAGTGTGTGTGTGTATCAGTCCAGTCCTTTCTTATTGAGGAGACGGTTGGCATGTGGGAAGAAGCTGTGACACAGTCCATACCGTTTTCCAGATGGCAGGAGGGTGAAGAGTGAGTGTGAGGGTGTGTATAATCAGCCACAATGCTGGTGGCTTTGTGGATGCAGCATGTGATGGAGAGAAGAGAGACCCCGATGATCTTCTCGGCTGTCCTCACTATCCGCTGTAGGGTCTTGCGGTCCGAGATGGTACAATTCCCAAACCAGACAGCGATGAAGCTGCTCAGGATGCTCTTGATAGTCCCTCTGTAGAAGATTGTAAGAATCGTTGGTGGAAGCTGGGCCTTCCTCAGACTTCTCAGGAAGCTCCTGGACTGTTTATGTGCACAGAGCTGGTGAGGGTGAGGTTCTCCTCCAGGTGGACACCCAGGATTTTGATGGTGCTGTTGACGATCTCCACAGAGGAGCCATTGATGTTTAGGAGAGACTGATCGTTCCATGTTCTCGTGAAGTCAACAACCATCTCTTTAGTTTTATCGACATTCGGAGAACGTCAGATAAATAATTCAGTTAACCTCTTACCTGTGTACTAAAGAATGATTTGTCTGGACTGTAAATATATATGTTTATGTATGTTTTCAGAAAAGAAATATAAGTGTGTATGTATGTGTACAGTGGCAGGGCTCGGCTTTGGGATAATGAGCGGCGCTTTCTCCATGATCAACATCCTCTCTGACTCTCTGGGCCCAGGCACTGTGGGCATCTTTGGAGACTCTCAGTACTATTTTATCACCTCAGGTCAGTCCACACACTTACATCTTCCTCTTTTTTCCCCTGTGAATGTGATTCAATTATTTCTTTTCTGAAAATCGTGTAATTGAAAATAATAGTAAAAGCACTTTTTTATTATTATTTTGAGTCATTATGAAGGCATAGCATTGTTCTGATTGATAACACAAGTACCAAGTGTGTCGGTTTTATTTTTTCAGGCTTTTTGAAGCTAGTTTGAAAATGTCATATTAAATAAATAATTAAATAAAGAATATTGTATCTACAGTATTTTGATAATGTGAACTTTACATAAAATATTTTATAATTGTTTAATAAAATTCACACTAATGGAAATTTCACACTCATTTGCTCGTTTCTGGATGTTTTGTATACGTTTCCAGATTAAAAATTTTGTTTATTCAGTTACAAGAGCATAAGTCAGGTGAGACAGTAGATGTCTGGTGAGTGGGCCTAGGGTGCAGTCGGTGTTCCAGTTCACCCCAAAGGTGAGCGTTATGGTTGAGGTTTTGGTCCTGTGCAGGATAATAAGAGTTCTTCATGAAGCTCAGTATGAGTACAGAGTCACTGTCATGCTGGAACATGTTCGGGCCTCGTAGTCTCAGGGAAGGGAAAGTGTAATTCTACAGCATATAAGGACATCCTATACAATAGTGTCCTTCCAAATTTGTGACAAACGTTTGGGAAAGATGTAAAGTACCAGTCAAAAGTTTAGACACACGTTTGGATTTATTTTCTACATTCCAGAACAATACTGAATTTTTCTTTTAAAAATTATGAAATAACATATGGCATTGGGTAATTAAGTGACAATGACAAGAACAGTTCGTTTTTATTATAAGACACAAAGGTCGACTGTTCTGTATAGTCTTGCAAGAACAGTATCGTGATTGTGAAAGTGCATTTGCGAAACCCATCAAGCAGCATGATCAAACTGGCTCATGAAGACCATTCCAGAAAAGCAAGACCCAAACTTACCACTGCGGCAGAGGAGAAGTTAATTTAGAGTTATCAGACTCAAACATCATACATTGGTGTCATTATGAAGGGTTTAAAGAGCATGAGTAGCAGACACATCTTAATATCAACTTTTAGTGTTGGAAAGAAATAAAAATCAGGAAAGTCCAAGAATTAGAAGTTGAAACTTTTGATTGGTCGTGTACATATGGATGTGATGGTCAGGTGTCCACAAACTATTGGCCATATAGTCATTTAGTATTTTGGTATATGCTTTACAGTGGGGGAAATAAGTGTTTGCCCACTTACAAAGAAATGAAGGGTCTATAATTTTTATCATAGGTTTATGGTAAAGGATTGAGACAGAATATCAACCAAAAATCCAGAAAAAGCACATGATACAAATGTTATGAATTAAGTTGCATTTCAATAAGGGAAATAAGTATTTGATCCCTAAGCAAAACATGACTTAGTACTTGGTAGAGAAACCCTTGCTGTGTAAATTGTACACATTTACTTGCAAAACGTAAATTGTATAGACGTTAATTGTATAAACTATTTGTGAACAATAAAAATAGTAATCATTAGAATAAATGCATTCTACATAATGTTGACATAAAAGTTAATTATTTATAATAATGATACTACTACAGTGGATGATACTGATAAATGTGACCTTTTTTATATCAGGAAGTAAGTACTTTATTAAACATTAGCTGTGTTGACTAACGTTGACTAGTAGTAAGGAAGTAAGGAAGTGCAGACATTTATTCAATGTATAGAGATTCCTGAGATATTTCTCTCATGTCAGTCTGTCATGAGCAGATCAGTAGAACTTCTAGCTTAGGTTTGTATGCTGTAATTGATTTGAGAGTGTGATTGTATTGAGTTGTTGGTATTAAAGTTGACCTGTGGACTTACTGACAGCTCTAATGACTCTGGCCATGACGTTGCTGCACACGTTCTGGGGTGTGGTGTTCTTCGAGGGCTGTGAGAAGAGCCGCTGGTGGGTCATCGTTGTGGTGGTGTGTCTCCATCTGCTGGTCTCCAGTCTGGTAAGCAACCAAGCTGTCACATGACCTTCAGCCTATATGAAAAAGGCTATATTAAGCCAAGGGTTGGCAAATATTTCACAACATTTAAGCATTAATAACATTGTTTAGTAAGACACTGAACTCAAAAACCGAATTCCAATAATAAATTACCAAATATTTACAAGCAAGTGTGAAACAAAGCTGGTAAAGACAAATGGTTAGTGCAAGTGGTTGAGAAATTGCCTGTACACTTAATGCTGAAGGGAAAGCCTAATGAATTCTGTCAATAAACCTACATTTAACTTTTTTCTTCCATGATTTTTTAAAATAAGTTGTCATTCAAGAGGGAAATGTACACTACCAGTCAAACGTTTGGTTTTTATTTCTTTCCAAATTGTAAAACAATGGCGACGGCATCCAAAATCTCCAAGTAACCAGAAGTTAATTAATTCCCATTAACAGCTCATACTAAAGTGTGCCCGCGACTTCGTTCATGTGGAATTTACTTGCACACTCATAAGCAAGTTTTAAAAATTTTACTGCACCATATGTTGAATTTTGGAATGAATAAAACTTTTACGTGTTACTATGAAGTGTGTGGAATGAAGGTGCGAGATCCCGTTTATTAAGTAGATTTCAACTGCTTTCTTTTTTTTTTCCTAATAATTTTTTAAAGTAGGGTATCTTCTCTTCCTGTGGGCCGATTGCGATGAAACAAAGCCTATATGTTACCTCAAGCACAGCCAAATGCACTTGTGAAAACATCATTAAATTTTGTTCAGTAGTTTTTACATAATGCGTGCACAGACAGACAGAATTTCCATCTTGATGTGTTCCATTACTCATCTTACGTTCTCCCAAATAATTTTTTTGCAAATATTTTCAATGTACCGACAATTTTTTTTACAGTTTTAATACATAAGTTTTCTAAAAATTAAATAACAAGACATGCTTTTTACCCACTTATTGTTAAGGAGAAGGAATGTTGATGATGAGGTACTTCCTGTTATCACTTTTACACATTATAACAGCTAATAAATAAGTCCAACAAAATGTAAATCAAACACTTGTAATTGAGTCTTCAGCAGAACATGGTATTTCTTGATCTAGTCTGTTTCACATGACCCATTCCTGTTAAACTTCCTTGCAGAAGAGTCATGTTTGCATGTCGGTACTTATCGCGTAATAGTAGTGAGAAAAGGGAATCCAAAATATTTTGGATGTTTCAGAAGTACATTAGTGATTAGGACACAATCCGCTCAAGAGTCCCCAGTGATACAGAAGTGGGATTGCAGTCATGACTCCTGCTACAATAATACTGCAATTCATTATCATTTTAGCCAGACGTGCTGCTTTACTGTCTCTCACTCTTTCTTACTCTTCATTATCCTCTTTGTCTTTCATACACTCATGTACACCGACAGTCTCTGATGAACCCGCTGTACGAAGGCAGCCTGCCTCCTGTGTATATTGTAACAGCAGTCATGTCCGTGTGGGCGTTCTTCTCTTCAGGAGGGTCTCTGAACAACCTCTCAAAGCTCTGCACACGTAAGATCTGTACTCGCTATTTTTAAATAAATTTTTTTAAACCTTCATAGTTTTTACTTAAATTGCATGTGAATAATGTAACAGGACTGATGTAACAGGTGATTTATAAAATCCCCAGACAGATATCAACAAAATTCAGATTTATGGGAAATATCATAGTGCAACATTTATTCCTCTGTCTCAGTTCACCTTTACTGTAATTTCTGGTAAAAAATATTATAAATGTGACTTAAGAGGTTTTTAACTCCTGCACCAAACGCCCTTATCTGCTAATCCATCAAAGACCATGAGCCAACATGTCCTATCCTGGGCTCTGGAGAACAAAAGAGAGAGTTGCCATATACAGTCATGTGTAAGAGTCAGTGCCCCGTCTTTTAATTCTATGTGCTTTTGTTTCAAAACAGTATTAAACTAGCAGGTATTACACAAATACCACCTCAAACAACAACAACAACAACATATAACTCTTTTTTTTTTTTTTTTTTTTTTCATTGTGACATATTTATTTCACAAAAATGAAGCCAAAAATGTGTGCAATACTAAATACCCCCATGATTCAGTAGCTTGTAGTGCCACTTTTAGCAGCAACAACTTGAAGTAATCATTTCCTGTATGACTTTATCAGCCTCTCACGTCATTGTGGAGGAATGTTGGCCCATTCTTCTTTACAACATTGTTTCAGTTTATTGAGGTTTTTGGGAATTCACGTATAAACAGCTCTCTTAAGGTACCACCACAGCCTTTCAACTGGGCTGCGGTCTGGATTAATCCATTCCAAAACCATTCTGATGTAGTTTTACTGGCGTGCTTCAGATCATTGTCCTGTTGCATGAACCAGTATCAGCCAAATCTTCAGCTGTTGTACAGATGGCCTCACATTTACCTCTGTGGTATAAAGAGGAGTTCATGGTCAAATCAATGACTGCCAGGTGACCACCAGGCGCTGTGGCTGCAAAACAACTCCAAATCATTCCCCCTTCATATGATGTGTTTCTGCTGAAATTGTGTTTAGCATTAAGGCTAAACCACTTTTTTTTTTTATTTTTTTTTTTTTTAGAAAGAAGTTTATTTTAGAAAGAGGTTTTTCTCCTGGTAACCCTCCCAAACAAACCGTACTTGTTCAGTCTTCATCTAATTGTGCTGTCATGGACATTTAACATGCTCACTGAGGCTTGTAGGGTCTGAGATGTAATTTTAGTTTTTTTTGTATTTCTCTGACTATTGTCTGACGTGGGGTGAATGTGCTGGGACGTCCGCTCTTGGGAAGACAATTGCTAAGACCACAGCTTACGTCTTTCCCTCTTGGCTTTGTGTTACAAACATCAGAATGCTCCAGGTCAGCAAAACGTCTGCTTTTATAGAGGTCTGCACACCTGCTGATTGATCAATTAATCAATCAAACGTCCGGTTCCTCTTAAGGTTTCTTCCTATTACCATCTCAGGGAGTTTTTCCTTGCCACTGTCGCCCTCGGCTTGCTCATCAGGGACTATCTGACCATTTTGATTCATACACATTCACATTCCATACAAAGTTAAATAATTCTTTTGATTGTGTAAAGCTGCTTTGCGACAATGACGATTGTTAAAAGCGCTATACAAATAAAATTTAGTTGAATCAAACACTGATGATTAGCAACAACTGGAGGTTGTATTTGCCTAATCTTAAGACCTGCTGCAATCAGATGATCGTTCTGTTTTTAAAGAAGAGCACATGGGATTAAAAAACAAACTTTAGCACATGTGTAAGGAATGAGGAAGAGCTGAAGAGAAAGAGAGAGCAGTGTGTGGGAGAGTCAACACATTCATATAAAAAAATTAACTAGTTGCTGAGGCACTTTATTTGTAAATGTATATCTGTATAATTTTGGAGGAGAACGTATTCAGAGGATTATATGCTTAGCACACACCATCTCTCTGTTTAAAATTGTGTAATTAAATTAGCCAGCGAAACAGATATTATAAGCTGTCCTTGTTCTGGACATTGACATTGACGGTGTCTTCCAAAGTTGAGTTCATCCAATATAACCTGCAATGTAATATGTTTAGCCTAACAACACCCACCCAGTGTCTTTCTAGCCTGTTTGTTCTTGTTAATGAGAATGTTTGCAATAAAGATCTAGTGTGTCTCTCTGTCTCCGTTTCATCCCAAGTGCATGACTCTGTCCGCAGGTAAGGGGACCGAGGTAGCGTCTTCGTAAGAAAGACATGCCCTGACCTCACCGCTTGACTCAGGCAGTTTGTTGGGAAGCTGCATTCACTGCTCGGAGTAAACGAAGCAGCCAGAGAAAGAACAGCAGTAGCAGCGACCATCAGTTGTGATGATGCCCCCGGGGTTGAACTCAAACCCCCACCAACAGGGCTGCCTTACAGATTATAGGACTCTCAGATCATGCTCATTGTGTAAATAGCTTGACATCTTCTTCACACACGGCAGAATCTACGCTTTTATTGAATTACTTTGATCACGAGCAAGTAGTATTTTACATTTAACACAGTGGTGTTGTTGTTGTTTTTTTTTGTAAACCGCAAGTCATTTTTTTGTACCTTTCTTATTTTCTCTGATGAAAGTGTCGTGTAAATATTAAAAGTAAGTCTTACGAGGATTTTTTAAAGAAAAAATCGAGGTGGGAGAGATGACCTGGGACAGGACTGTGTCTCCTTTACAGTCTGGATTTGTTCCATGTAAAACTGTGGATTGGGAATTCTACTTCTCTATGCTAAACCGGACCTAAATAAAATAAATGTGATGTTCTGACAAGCTTAATATGACGTTGCAAAAGAGGTTCAACACTTCGTCAGTACGTAATTCCCAAAGTCGTTACCACAAATTGTTTTCGCTGCTGCTAATGTGTTTTGCATTTGCGCTGCAGTAAACTAAATACATTAAGCCATGATTGACGGTTTGGGTTTAATGTGTCAATCAGCAACCTGGCCATAAAAAGCTGCCACCTGGGTTTGTTGAATCATAAGGAATCCAGACTTTAAAGCTGCAGAAAATCCATTGCTTTGACAGTCTTTTTCCAGGCAAATGTCCCCAGCTGCTAATGCGTCCCCTTATGCGTCCCCTTAACAGTTCAGCAACCGCAAGCACCCAAGCCCAACCCCCCCCCCCCCCCCCGC
>JAQMYJ010000009.1:18404132-18424881 GCA_030014305.1 Clarias laeviceps
ACCTTCTTTTAACTGCAACTCTAAAAAGTGTCGTATTTGAAGGAATTTATAAAAATCTTTACTGGGCAGACTAAATTTCTGTCTTAATTCCTGAAATGATCTCATTTGGCCATCATCAAATAAGTGACCTAATTCAGACACTCCGCTTGATCTGCTGGAGTGCTATCTTTATCTTTTGTACATTTACAATTTATCTTTCACCTGGAAACATGAATATTGCACCTTAATAACCAGAAAATGTACACTTTAGTACTCTTTTATTTCTGAGAATCTACCAAATGATAAAAATGAGTCCCCAGACATAACGAGAGATCATCTTTCCATTATCAGTCTTCTCACAAGGTTTACCCAGAACACAACTGTGTTTGGTTGCCATTATTAAGTTGTAAATGTTGAACGTTCTAATGTAGGACAGTCTATTTAAGTTGCACTTTTGGATGGTATGTAGCCAACAATCCAAGAGGGATGGAAGGACATAAGAGAACAAGAAAACCAAATTGGACAGAAGAGCAGTGTTTACTTTTAACTTTACATTCACTGTTTGGAGGATATTTCTTCTTTCTGCCAATTTGTCCTCTGCTGTAGAAATTCTAAGGCGTCAAAGCAGGGACATGGCTGCCTCTGAGTGTGTCATTTAGCCAGCTAACTATGATGGGAAATTGTATGATGTCTGTACATTGATTGATTTAATGGAAATACTAGTATAACTCGTTTAAAAGTAAAAAAGTCATCCTTTACTGTTGATGTGAGCAGCCATTTTCATTCAGTGTCACCTACTGGATTTTGGAGAATGTACTGATTTTCTGAGTAGGAATCTGAAGGCTGTTTCTGTTTTCCTACATGGAATTCAGAAATTTCCAGTTACCAATTTTTAGACCAATTTTTTGCACCAGGGCCCGTATTCACAAAGCTTCTTAGAATTCTCTGAGAGAACTCCTATCTTAGCTTAAAAAGCCCTAGCTGGGAGTCCTAGACTAAAAGTGATTTAGGAAACTTCTCACAGCAACTGTGAGTTGTAAAAAGTACAAAAACCTGTATCTTAGTGAGGAGGTGAGATAGACCCCATTGCTAGGGATGATGCAGAAACTCAAGGACCGTGATTGGTTGATAAAAAATAACCTCTAACCTCTGTAAAGGTCTTAAAATGGGCTCTTTGTGAAAAAAAGAATATATTATAATAGAACAGACAGTGAAATCATAATGGTTATAGTATATAAAAAAATTGTATTATCATGACTACAGGCTAAGTTTCTGTCATAGGCTAAATATCTTAAAGTTAATTAAAACAGCCAAATGTTGAAAATACAGTACTATTGAAGCAATCAATTTCCACACAGTAATAACTATATTTAATTTCTTCATTTATTTACCATACTGATTTTATTGCTTGTAATCCATTTCAGATTGATGGGAGCAAAATGGCTCAGCTTTGGATTTGGATTTTAGACCAATTTACATGATTGCAGGACAGTCTATTGAAGTTACACTTTTGGATGGTATGTAGCCAACAATCCAAGAGGGATGGAAGGACATAAGAGAACAAGAAAACCAACAATCCATAAGAGATGGAAGGAAGTACATGTTCCTCAACTTTAAGAGCTCAGTTAACAAGGATTTTGGAAACTCTATGACGAGCTTGAAATTAACATTTTTATGCTGCTTTGTAATGTTTAAACGATTATAATGTAACAAATAGGGAAAAGCTTTTTGGAAACTTTTTCATTTTTAATGCAAGATTAGTCCAAAAATATTCACACTCTAACTGTAGAATTTATTATAATTAACTTTTAAAAAAGACTAATATATTTTCTACTCTCCTTGCTTTTCAATACAATTTGACCATCTGTCAAGAATATTTTGTATTCTCTCATTAAAAATGTTTTAGACTGAGCTCCAGGCCACAAATGCACTGCTGTCTTCACTTTTTCATTCAGAATGAATCATCATCCTCGTAGGGCTGCGAGGAGACGAGGCAGCCCTACAAGGACCAAAAAGGTGAAAGTGATGGAGCAAGATCGGGACTATAGGGAGGATTTGACATCTCAAAATGATTTGAAGCGTGTTGAAAGTGTGCAGACATGCATCATCAAGCAAGGTCACAACGCCCTTGGTTAGCAGTCCTCTAAGTTTAATCAAAAGTTTAGGATTCAGATCTTCAATAGGCTTCTCACTGAAACGCGCACTGTTGATTGTTGAACCTTTTTCTTGATAATGTTCAAATACTGGCCCTTGAGAATCCCAGAAAACTGTAAGCATCAATTCTCCATATGAAGGTTGACTTATTTAACTTTTTCTTGGTTGGCGATTGAGGATTTTTCCATTCTATACTCCATCGTTTACTTTCAGGCTCATAGTTATGAATCCGTTTCTCGTCATCAGTAATGATTCTCTTTAAGGAACTTTCACATTCCTTAGCATATCGGACCAAATTATCATTCAGTTATGAACTGATGTAACACCTTCACACCTGCACAGCAGTGACTAGGGAGACGGTAGCTTTGAACAGAAAGCGCTGATAGGACAGTGCAGCCAACAAGTTTTTATATGATTGGAGTACAGATAATTTTTAACTCAACCTCATAAGCTGAACTAAACTACCCAGTAAAGGTAGTTCCTTTTTTTCTGGTCCTTAAACAGTCCATCATAAAAAGTATAAAGTAAGATGGATAGATAGTTGCTTTTTCTTTGATAGTCAGGACACTGCTCTTAAATTTCCATCTTTGCCAGAGTATTTCTGATACTTTATTTTATTTTTATTTTTTTTTCAGAACATGTAGTTTTGACAACATAAATTATGTAAAGGTATTTTAATCATCATATGGTATACCTCCATCATTTTGACTCACCCTTTCCAGAGAATATATGGCTGTAGATTTATCACCTGATGATTATGGATCACTAGGTGGTTAATACGCTTTGTGCCAACCTGAAAGGTAGATTAACCCTCACAAAAGGGGTCAGTCTTTCGCTTTGGCTGTAAATATTTGCCTCTGAGGTGTGTTTCTTCGACACATGCACCTGCCCTGGGTCATACGTTTGTGAAATATAGCCAAATCAAACAGTTCTTGGGTTGTACCAGTTGCCTTCAAATACTATGAGTTAATACCAATGTTAACTTTTACAAATGTATTTCTGAAAATGAATGTCTGAGCTAAGATAAACAGACATACCAGTTTGGTTTTAACATGCCGGCTAGGTGAGTTTGTGTGTCAGAGTTTAAGGGACTGTGAATATTCAGACAGTTGATGGTTAAATAAGGTTTCGTTCGAAGGAAACGAGGTAGGTTTAACACCATTTCCTGTACGAAGCACTCCGATTAATTTAACCTGCATATCATAAAACAGTCATTAACAAAGGACAAAGTTAAAATTTTATCACACTTCGGTCACCTGACTACTGTTAGATGTGCAATCTAGAAAGTGCACTCACGTCATTAAAAAAAAAATAATAATAACTTTTACAATTTCCACCGCTCTTGTCTACAGTCACTACAAACTACAACAGTCCTGTTCGCTCTATAGAACTTCCAGTGTGTAAAAGGTCAAAAAACACCCTCAAAAGGTCATCACCTAGAGGATTAATGGACACACTGCATCAGCTGTTTGTAACATAACACGCAAATCAGTTCCGTAAGACTAAACATATTCGTTCTGGAAATAGAAAGCTAATTAATTTGTACATTTAAAAGCAGTTTTATGGTATCCCTTCACCAAAAGCATCAAATAAAAAAAGATACAAGACATACTGTCCCCATACTCATTGCTGTCTTGTGTTAGTGTATTTGCTATGCGTTAGTTCTTTGGTTGCGGTATCATGAGATGGCAAATCAGCAGCATACGATTCCTGCTTGAGGATTAAATTTAATTTTAGATGACAAATTGCAAGATCGGTTCAAACAGGAGAATGAACTTTGTCCGAACTGTGTGTGTTATCAGACTGCAGCTGAGCCGACGTTGTCGCTGTAAATGGAGCAAATGACTCACAAAGAGCCACCACATTACAGTGAGTATATTATGACTACTTTGCTCCGTCCCCGTGTTTAGTTAAACAGTTTGTTTATTGATCCCGCTCTCTGCCGTCCCTTTTAACTCTGGCAAACACCTCACTGGCTCGGTTCATATACTGTATACCTTTAAGCTATTTAATGTCCTGGTCTTATCTGTAACAGATCCGTCTTGCATTATGCATTCACTTCAACTTTTACCTCAAAAACATGAAGACATTTTATTTGTGTATCGATTTAAACAAAATATTGCTATTCATTCATAAAGAAGTTGCTTTTGTGTGCAGCATTAACAATTATTACTATAGACAGTTTGGTATCATATAATTCAATGCTTAATTTAAACATGACAAATGATGAAAATATGAAAATGATCATAAATAGGACGATAGTGGATAAGATTGTGTGACATTCCACCATACAACAGTAAAACACATTTACATACAGACGTTAGAAGAGTTGCCTTTTTTGGTAAATGAGACAAGAGGACAATCTTCCATTTTTTTTCCAATAAAAATGTCCATTTTTTTTAACCCCTTAATTATCAAACTTAATTCTTATTGCTCATGTTTTTTAGTACTGTAACTACATTAAAAATTGTAGTTGCAGGAGTGAGAGGCAGAAGTCTACGCTCGTCTAGGAGTTTAAGAGGTTAAAATACAGTTTTTCTATTTACAGTACATTCACCAGTGTCTTTACATCAACTCCAGAAATGTTTTCCAGTGTCAATATGACCTATGTTTGACATCAGATCACATGTGGCAGGTCTACACGTCTTCTTTGGTCGCTGGTTTATAGATAACATTTTGTCTGGAGTCAGGGTTAAACCTGTGGGGAAAAGAAAAGTGTTATTTTTTGATAAGGTTCAGCTGTGATCTGTGTCAGAAAGTGTAACTTAAGTATTACAGTTTTGGTTCATCTTGGAATTCTGTTCAAAGTTCAAATGGTGAGAGAAAATGAGAAATAAAGGTCATCCAGGTTTCCTACATAAACACACCCAGGTCGGTTCTCAGGAATTGTTAAGTGTTACTCACTTTGAGTGTTTTTGCCGCTGTCGATAAGCGTAAATGCAGAAAGAAAGCAGAGTCAGAGCAAACAAGACCCCGAAGGCAATGGCCAAGATATCACCTGCAGATCAGAAAGCAGTCCTTAAGAAATGTTTTTCTATTTTGATCATTATACAGATATACAAAAAAAACATGTATTTCATTAAAAAGACCTTAAGAACGTTATTATTGGGATGACCTACCTCTTGAAAGTCCATCTATAAAGAAAGAACAGAAAACATTTCATTTTATAAACATTATATAAAAATTTATATAAACTTTATAAATTTTATATAAATTCCTTTCTTGCTTTTTTGTCTCAAAACTCATTTTTGGAACATTGAGGCAGCTCTCTGAAAATGTTCCACACATTACAGTACAATCTGATAGCACAAGAGGTGATTTATCCTGGAGTAAGTCGACGGGAATGAAAAGAAACATAATCCTGATGCTCAAAATCTAACACACAATCTACTGTATTTCAACCCCCTCAGCTAAGCATTTGCAGTGATGTATGTCAGCCTGATTGAGCTCAGCGAACACTCATGTAATTCAGCATCAGCTCAGCACTACGGTGCTTATTAATTATTATCTGAAAATTGTTCAACTAGCAATGGGCAAAGTTAATTATTTATGTAGTGGTTTTTCAGATAAAGTTTATTTATCATTTATAGTTATCTTATTCATTTCTTGAATTGAATGGGTTTCATCCAAACTGGGTAAACATAAATAAGGGCCAGGGCCAAATATGGCTCGCAGGCATGTGTTCACTGAACTATAGCATAGATGACCTGCTGACTAACGTTTCATTTTTTTTACTTTTACCTGACACTGTTAGCAGACTTATCTTAACTGCAAGAGCATTTTTTTCTCCCCAGACTCTCAAATGAATGTATGCCTTGTATGTCTAGACACTGTTGTGGTTCTTAAGGAATTTAATATAATGAGACATTATGAAGCAAATAACAGGCATTGAAAAGACATACTCTGTGGATGACAGGGCGTAGAAACGAAATGCTTCCTGTCAGAAGGAACTTATTATCAGAGCAAATGGGTCTTTACTTAAGTTAATAAATTGGATGCTTCGGGCCAATAAGCATGGAAAAACCTTAAAACCCAAGTAGCACAAAGAATCATTAATTCTATAACCTATAAATTTTACCACTACAGAAATATGCGCAGACTCTCCAAATTAGCATATTATTATTATTATTATACTTTTTTGGCCATAGAAACAACCGAAAACAATTCGTATAACACACGATCATGTGTATCTATGCTATTTCTTTGCCTCTGTGACCTTTTTTTTTTTTTTGCTCATAAATGTTTGTATAGTTGGTTAAAATGAAATAAAAATCAGTTCATCATATTTTTAGGTTGTGCTGAAAAGAAAGAGATGCCACTGTATATTGCACAATCCATATATACATTTATGTATATATGCATATAGGTGTATATATATATATATATATATATATATATATATATATATATATATATTCATTCACGAATATGAAACATTAGAATTAAATTTTTGTGACAGTAAATACCTCTGGTATTTTTACATGATCTAGTCTGTTGCACTTAACAAAGAGGTAGCACCACATACAGTACCACTGTATGAGGTCTGCTATACATCACTGGGAACTAGAGCTAATCGAGTGTGTATTCAGAACCCCTTTGTCCTTCATTTTACATCTATTTGCGACCACTAACCAGATTATGAGTTCTGCTGTTAGCTTATGTTTTAGGTTGCATAACATACACAGACCAAATCCAATGAGACAAGACCACACTGTCTACTAAGAGTCTTTTAATTACAAAATAATAACAACTAGGAATCTTACCCTGTGTATTATTTACTCCAGTTCTCGAGGAAGGGTCTGTCCCAGGTGATGCACCTGCTTTGGGACAGGCAAAAAGACATTCTTAAGTCCACATCTAAAACAGATGCTATAATTTGCCTGTACATAATGTTGTTAACAGCTAATGATTATAATGATGCACTCACCACGTGTATAATAAGTAGTACGGAAAGAGGCCAGGACATGTCTTCCATGAAGATTTTGTGGCGTTCTGAAGTTTTCTGCTAAGCTTTGATTGTGTCCTGCTTTCAGTGTCTTCTCCAGAGCAGCCAGCTGTTTTTTTAAAAAACAATATAAAAAAAAAGCTATTTATGTGGCGCTCATCAGGCATTACCCTTGACACACAGTACTATAAACAGATATATACAGCTTTTGATACTGTAACCTTCTACTGTGTACTCCAGTTGTTTTCATGATGCACACAAACTTGATACCCTCAGGGTACCAACCAGTGCATTAGCACCTCTTTTAAGATTTTGTAAAGGCGATAGACTTGACCTGTTTCCTTGAGACTGTGACTGTGTCATTGAAGATGGTCCAGTTTACTGACTGGAAACATGGCGGAGTTGTGAGAGACCCAGTGTATCTGTAAAACCTCTCCAGGCTGTCCGGCAGAAGGTGACGGACATTAAAACTGGGGATCTTGGTGTTCGATTCTGTAAAGACAACAAAAAAGTTACATTAAATTTCCCCTGATTTTCAAACCAAAGGTGACAAATGTGAGAATATAAAATATACAGTCCGGTCCATTAGTATTTGGACGGTGTATTATTTTTGTACTTTTGAAAGCCACGGTGGCATTGAAATGAATCGATCAGAAGGTACTTGTTGTACATGTAGACTTCCAGCTTTAATTTAAGGGCTTAATAAAAATATTACATCCATTTTCACAGGCTCAGAATTACTAATGCAAATAAATATAATCATAAATATGAAGGTTATTTTAATACTTGGATGCAAAACCTTTGCAGTCAATGACTGGATCCCATGGACTTTCTCTTTTTCTGATGCGTTGCCAGGGCTTGTTGCAGTCGTCTTCAGTTGCTGCTTGGTTGTGGGTTTCTGCCTTCAGTTTTGTCTTCAGGAAGTGAACAGTGACTGACTCTGACCTTAAAGTGCATTTTTTTCTTGCCTTTGAGTTGCTTTCCCTGTACATTTTGCGTCATTTGTACTGGCTGTACTTTTAAGCGATGCCCTTGCAGCGGTTGACTGAATTTGAGTAGAAAGTATAGCTCTATACAAGTGCAGAATTCTTCCTCCTACTTTTATCAGCAGTCACATTATCAATAAACACCAGTGACCCAGTTCCATTGGCAGCTATAAACACCCATGTCATAACACTGCCTACACCATGTGTGACAGATGATGTGGTATGGTTTGGAGCATGAGCTCTTCCTTTTCTTATCCATATTCTTCAAATCATGCTGTTGCAAGTTAATCTTAGATCAGAACTATTTATTTGTTTGTTTGTTTGTTTGTTTTTTGTTAATCTGGCCTTCATGAAAGTGACTCTTGATTGATATGCCAACCACTCCATAGTGTCCTTGAATTGGCTGAATGTTTTGAAGCATTTTTTTCACCAAGAGAAGAATTCTGTAATCATCCACTTTAGTTTTCTTCTGTGGCCTTCCATTACCAGTGAAATTACCAGTGCGTCCCTTCTTTTAAAGAATGTCCCAGTTTGTTGATTTGTCCTACAGTTGCTGCTGTCTCTCTGATAGGTCTCTTCACTTTTACCCTTCTTCACTTGAGCCTCTTTGGACTAGATATTGAGAGTTCGTGAACATTTGCACACTTGGAATCGACTCTACACCTTTCACCTCTATAATCCAATTACTATTGAGGCTGTGAAATTGGGAGGACTTCAAGAATACCTTGTACTACCTAAATATTCAATGCAACATTTCAGTTAAGCTGAAAGCCTACACTTCAATCTCATATTGGTTGCTCCATTTCTAACCCATTGGCCAAAGCACAGAAGTGCGGCGCTGTCCAAATACTTATGAACCTGGCTGTATTCATATTGTAGCATACGCCGGTGGAAGTATATTTACCTTCAGCGCTAACATCTTTAATCACCGACAGGATATTTTCATAATTTTCATTCTCATGCAGACCGATCTGTAAGGGAAAGTGTAATGAGAATATTGCAAAATATTTATATCGCATCATTTCATGTTTCAGTTTTAAAAACCTAAAAATCTAATCTGTTGTTAAATCCTTATATAAATGCACATTTGTTTCTGCATCACAATCACTTCATTCTGTATTAATGCACTAGGTTTAAAACCAGTAGAAATGCCCTACTTAGCCATTGTTCTGCCTATAGAATGCCCTAATCTGGCATGTTGAAAAATTGTGTATTTCGGCGTCCACCTTCAAGGGGACTCCACAGCAGACCATCCGATCCACACACAACTTGGCACAGGTTCTACACAGGATGCCGTTCATTACACAACCCTCCAATTTTATTCCAGTTTGAGACCGGCACTGGGAATCCAACAAGGCTCTTACTCATGGCAGGCGAGAATCCTATCAGCAATGTCACCTCTGTCCCTTTTTTTAAAGACAAAATTTGTACAACACTAATACTTTGAATAGTATGAGTTTTAAAATAGATTTTTAGAAAGGAAAAGAACAAATATAGTAGCTTTGCATTGGTTTTAGGTGAGTTATTCTGGGGGAAGCCTTACAAGGTAGCTCAGGACATATGGCTCCTGACCAGAAGGTCAAACGGTCATGAGTTCAAATCCCAGCACTGACCAAACGCTGCCACTTTCACAAGCTGCTACTATCACTTAACCCTCAACTGCACAGTTGTATCTTGCCTTAATTGTAAGTTGCTTTGGATAGAAATGTCAGTCAAATCAGGTGAATGGTAAATGCTGCAGGTTTCTATTCCTAACAGAATATTTTCTGTCTTAGATGGTACCAAGTAGCACCATTTCAAGAAGAATCTCCAAAGCAACTCATGTTTCTCCAAGTGGATGAATGAATAACGGTTTCTCTTCAAACTTTTTATTCTTACCCTAATGAAGGCACCGAACACAGCGAGTCCATCTGGTTTGCTTGCAGCCTCTCTGATGCTGGTATATTTTGAGTTATAATGAACCACATGGAGCTTGAAAGGAGAGAAAAATAAGAAAGTATGATAATTATGTTGCTGTGCTGTATGAGGCTGGGTATGTACTGTATCACACTATGCACCCTCAAGGTTAACACTGTGAGTGTAAACACTGAGCGTAATTGAGTGTAAACAGCCATTGTGTTAATTTTTAACTTTTAACTGTGAATAATTAATAATTAGATAGATCTATGTTCTGTGGGTGGGTATTATAAACATTAAGATGTTGGCAGTTCAAACCTCGGCAGGAAAGTGAACATTATCAATGGTGTGTTCTGAACCAGGAACCTCTATGGTTCCCCAGTGGAAATGCAGCTGGGCTGCCAGGTAGATCTCGTCAAATCCTTTTACTATTTTCATGGTGTCAGGCAACTGGAGCTGCACTAAAGGACAAAACAAAACCCATGGAGATAATTCTCAGTGATACATACCCTAGTAAAAACATATAATAATTCATTATGACCTTATCAAACTAAGTGACTTACAAGTGTGACCGTTGTTTTGCAGTGTCAGCTCAGGGTGACCAGTTAAATCATAACCTTCTAGTGTTATAGCAGGCAGCCTGGGAGAGTAGATGACGTCTCGCGTCACAATATCAATAGGAGACTGAGAAGTTCCACTGCAGTTGGAAAAAGATCTCATCCATGATCTCTGATCTGTGTGAAAAAATAAATGCTGATTAGTGCCCTTGTGGTGTCACTGAGTTAATTATAAAACTTTGTCATAAGGACATTAGTGTCAGAAGGGTCATGGGTCACAAATAGTGAACAGTGACAAAGGTATGTATTCAATCATTAATGCAAACTAATTTGCACGTGTTAATACTTAACATCACTTAATAAAAACTTAAGATGTGTTTAAATTTCATAATTTAAAATTTGCAGCATAAGTCTTTTCAGTCTGTATTAAAATATCAAGATATAAACATTTGTACATGCTCTTATTAAGCTCAATGCCAATATGTAGTATTAAGAGGCATATATCCTATATGGTCCCACAATAAAACTAAATTACTGGCATGTGATTTTTATGCATTAGTCATAAAGTCCCACGTTATCACTGCTGTCACTAATATTCAGGGGAAACTTGCTTTAGAGCTAGTCGTAACTCAAAATTTTTAATGACTGGTTATGTATGCAAACATGTTTCCAGCAACCCCAGGGATCATGACAATCATCTTGGTACCATTTTTTTGGATGACGCTCTACTAAAACCTTTCAGCAAGGTCATGAAATCGTGCATGATGCGGTATTTGCTTATACTGCACTGGAAATCATAACCTTATACGTAGAACCTGGAGGACATGACTTTAATACTTGCCCAAGTAATAACAAAGGGCACTTGTTGAAGCTGCCAGACAGATGAGGGGGAGATGCTCCGCAGAGAATGGCATGTTATGAATTGAGCTGCCTGTCTAGCTCGTCTTTAAGCTACATGATGATGTCCAGAGCTTCAGACCGGACCAGTTAGTCAAGGGGACCTACGTTGTCTTTTCTCAATGACAGATGAACTGTTAGTCACTGGTATTGGGTCTACATAATAGTGTATGGGACGTACAGGGGTAAAGGGAATGCTTTGCAGGCTTGTGTTGATGGAATGCTCAATCAATTAATTAATAAAAACTAATCAACTGATATAGCTTCAAACTAATCAATTGATATAGCTTCATAGCTTGCACCACAAGGTCCCCTCAGAGTCTGGCCAGGTTTATAGATTCATCACCAAGTTGTAATAGGCTTATACAGAGCTGCTTCAAGGGACTCCAGCAAGCATGGGCAGGAGGCTGTTGGGGAAATGGAGAGGTGCCTCTTGATCCATTAAGAAATCTATGCTGCAGAGTAGCATTAACTATCACAGTGATGTATGTGAAGGCTAATAACAATACCAACTCAAAGCTAACAGTTGGCATCAAGATCTACAGCAAAAGCTTTTGTCAGCTTTGGAGAACAGGTTAGTTACCAGCTGCAAGACACCACAGATAGCACCATATGGTGTGATTTTGTTGGGTTATTATACGCGAGAATGTATCCAGATGATTCTCATCACAACCGGTGTTTAAGAGAAATTAAACTAATCATTGAGTCTGAACAAAGAGAATGAATGAACCTTGGCTTTCAGTCCAGTCAGGCTGAAATACAATTGATGATTACTCAATGAAAGGATCAGCCTTGAAACATCGATTAATGTTGATTAATAAGTAAACAGCCTTCACAAAGGAAAGGCCATAGGAAGCTCTTTCATGATACATTCAAGATAATGAATTCTTCCATTTTTTTCAGCTGCTATCACGCATGAGTCAGATAATTAACAGTCATTATCATAGTGGACTGGCTAAAGGTCTTAGAGAATGGGTTAAGAATCTCTGTGGGATATATTATCATATTAGCTTATTATAGCACTTTGGTTCAATGTGATATATTATTAACTTACCATGATAGCCCCAGTGATGTCTATGGGATGGACCTGTAAAGAAATAAGAAAGTGAGTCAAAAATGTATTAAAGGTCACATATTATATTTTTTTTCTAGAAAAAAGTTTGCAAGTTTTGGAAGGCTCAGAAATGTATCTGTTAATTTTCCAGCTGGAATAAAACTCAGATCGTGCAGTCTGGTATGCTTGAGTTTCTTTCTGTTTTACACCTTTTCCAAACTCATAGTTTCAGGGTCTGTAGCTTTGAATTAATTTACACTGAACATCCTTTGGGAAAGTGCATTTTCCTAGACAATCAGAATTCAGGGACTGGAAAAACGAATGTTTAGGACCGTATTAAGCATTTCCCAACTATTTTCAGGTGTTTCCTACCCACATTTTTTACCGACAAAATAAGGGGGAAATATATTTAAGATGTGTTTTTTTTTGGAGATAAATACATTGTTTCTGTGGCAGTTACTTAAGGGGTCAGGTTGCCAGATCCACACTCGACGTAGTTCACAGTCTACGGGCAATTTGTGAATGCCAATTAGCCTAAACTGCATGTCTTTGGACTATACCAGAGTACCGGGAGGAAACCCACCAAACACAGGGAGAACATGCAAACTCTATGCACACAGACCCAAGGACAGAATTCAAACCCTGGCGCTCGAGGCGCAAGGTGACAGTACTAACCACCGAGCCACCGTTCCATATTTAAGATGGTGTACACTTTAATTTATGATACCCTGAATATTTATTGATATACAAGTTAAAACACAAATAAGAGCTTAAGAAGACTAGAGTAGCAGTTAGTAGTTCGCCACTACCCCTGTGACTAGACCTTTTTACTGCAGCTCTAAAAAATAGCATTCAGTGACTAGCAGAACTGCGCGGAGAAGAGCAGAGCTAGGCTCTAACAACACTCTAATAACATTATACTACAACCAAGCAAGAACAAGAAGACATAAATGATGTGAGTCAGACATTGTTAACAGACAATGTTCTTGTTGAACCCCAGATTTACATTCTCCCAGTATAAGAAACAGGTGCATTAGAGGAAAAGTCTTCACTGTTCTCTTATGCCAGCTCACATGCACAATCGTTCCTCCGTCCAGCTGGCTGAATGCAGGCATTATGCTCCTGAGATTGAGCCTTATATGGAGCCCATTTAAAAGAGCTTTGGCAGCTAGCTGATGGCCATCAGTACTCCAGGCACTTTTGTTAGATTACATGGTGGGCTGTGATAAAGTTACAAAGATCAGCTTTTTAGCTTGCAACTTAAGAATCCCAGAGGAATAGAAAAAGAATGGGTCACATGGCCAAAGTTTTCTTTGCTGTTTAGCCTGTAATGCTTCATTCGTTTCATTTTTTTTCTTTGAAATGCTTTGCTTTTTCCAACAACTGAAAACCTGAATGTAGAAACAATGCCAAATATTGTCATGTGATCTCAAATAACCCCAGGTATTAAATTTTGATTAATTTATAAGTAACAGACATGGAATAATGGCCACACAATAAGTGAGGTATTAACTTGATGAACTCAGTGTGAATTCTTTCAGGTTTTCTGAGAATGTTTTATTACACCGTATCCTACAACACTGTTGCATAGTCTTTGAATGACACTAATGTTTCTATATTGTTTCAGAGATCCAATTCCAGTTAGAAACTTATAGCGAGGTTAGAACCCTTAATAGCAGTAGCACAGTGGTGTACAATGGGCACAGCTCCAGGGTCCCCTGTTCCATCCTGACTTCAGGTTACTGTCTGTTTGGAGTATCACAGCGTTTGCTATGACCTTGTTGGTTTCCTTCTGATTCTCAGGTTTCCTTCCTTCTCCCACAACATGAGGTAGAAATTGGACAAGGAAAATGAAATAGATCTTTTCCAGGTGTAGGTGAGTGTATGAATGGGTGTGCACATGGTGCCTTGCAGTAGAGTGCTGTTTCATTCACGGTGTGTTCCTGCTTCTTGCCTTACCTGATGAATGGATGGATGAATAAATTAATGAACCCTTAACTATTAAAAAAAAAAAAAGCTAAATTTTTTTGGAGTTGTTTGATGTAGTAGCCTAGTTGTTATGATTCAGTTACTGGAGTGAAATTGATGCAGGTACTGTATATAGATGCGAGACTGGGAATCAACAATTACCACTACATGTATTGTTTGCTGTGTATAACGAGTATACAGTGGCAAGAAAAAAATGAGTGAACCATTTGCAATTTCCTTATGAATTGGTCATGAAATGTGATCTGGGCCCGTATTCACAAAGCTTCTTAAAATTCTCTCAGAGAGCTCCTATCTTAATCTAAAAAGTCCTAGCTGGGAGTCTTAGACTAAAAGTGGAAACTTCTGAGAGCAACTCCTGAGTAAGGAAAGTACAAAAACCATAAAGGTGAGGAGGTGTGGTTGACCCCAGTGGTAGGGACAACGCAGCAATTCAAGGACTGTGATTGGTTGAGCTGGAAAAATCTGTAAAGGTCTTAAAATGCACTCTTTGTGAAAATTGAATATATTACAGAATTAATAGAAGAAATCTTATAATTATGAATTCAGGCTACTTTATAAGTTTCTCATATAGGCTAAATGTCTTAAAGTTAATTAAAACAGCTAGATGTTGAAAATGTGACTACTTTTGAAGCAACCAATTTCTACACAGTAGTTACTATATTTAAATTCTTATATTTATTTATCATACTGATTTTATTACTTGTGATCTATTTCAGATTGATTGGAGCAAAATGGCTCACCTTTTTTTTTTTTTTTTTTTTTTTTTTAAGAATTTGCATGATTGTAGGACAGTCTATTTAAGTTACACTTGTGGATGGTATGTAGCCAACAATCCAAGAAAGATGTTAGGAAGTAAAAGAACAAGAAAACCAAACTGGACAGAAGAGACGTGTTTACTTTTAGCTTTACGTTCGGTGTTTGGAGAATATTTCTTCTTTCCGCCATTTTGTCCTCTGCTATAGAAACTCTTAAGCCTCTTAACAGTCCTCATCTCTACTAAATTTTCTAACTATTTTACATTAGAAGCTGTTTTTAGGGCCAAGATGTTTCGTGAATCATTTTATCTTTGCTAAGATTTAGTTCTAAATTTAAGGAGAAATTTTAAGAAAATGTCATAATTCTAAGAATTTTCTTAGAATTTCATCACTAGGACCAACTTTTAGGCTTAAGAAGCTTTGTGAATAGGGGCCATGGTTTTTAACAAAGTCACAAATATAAACACATAAACACACAAAAAAAGAGATACTTTTAGTTGATGTGGCCGCCCAGCCAAGATCACTCCAAAGGCTCAAGACAGAATGTTGAATGAAGTAAAAAAAGAAGCCTGGAGGAATAGCTATAATGTCTTGAAGAATTCATTGCCGCTGGTCCATGAGTCAACCATATGCAAAACATTGAACAGGCATGATATCCATTGCAGGACACAGATAAAGTCATTGCTTTCCAAAGATTAAATGAAGATAGAATTGTTTGGGAAGAAAACACCGTACGTACATCGTATGACATGAAAAGAGAACAGAATACCAACAGGAAAACATCATTCCAACAATGTAGTATTGTGATTTGGAGCTATTTTGCTGCCTCTGGACCTGGACAGTTTGCCATTGTAAAGGGGGAAATTAATTCCCAAGTTGCATCCGATGGGATAAAATGGGGGTGGCTGTCTGTAAGCTGAACCTCAGAAGAAGCTGGGTGATGCAGCAGGATAATAATCCTAAACATCCAAGTAAATCTACTACAGAATGGCTTCGGCGACATGAAATCAACCTTTTGGAGCAGCCCAGACAGAACCCAGACTTCAACCTGATAGAGAAGCTGTGGAAGATAGCCATTCATTCCAAAGTCATCCTAAGAATATCACTGAGCAGATCTCACCATCACTTTGTATGTTTGATGAGTGTTCATTCATTCATTTATTCATTTCACTATACTGATTATCCTGTACAGGGTCGCGAGGGGCCTTGAGCCTATCGCACGAGACTTTGGGCACAAAGCAGGGTTTACTCTGGACAGGGTACCAATCCATCACAGAATGCATACACACACTTTGGGCAATTTTGGAATGCCACTTAGCCCAATCAGCATGTCTTTGGACTATGGGAGAAAATCAACCACACACACAGACCCAAGGTGGGAATCGAACCTTTGATCCTGGAGGTGTGGGGTCACAGTTTAGAAATATTGTTTTTGTTTACATTTGTGACGTTGAAAACCAGACCAGATTTCATGACCAATTTACACAGAAAACCAGAAAATAGCAAGTCGTTCACATACTCCTAGCCACTGTAGGCACAACAAATAAGGTTCATTTGAGGCACTTGTCTGATTCAGATCACAGTATATTAGTCTGTCAAGCTAAACAAGTCTCTCCACATAGATTCGGGATTGTACCTTTAAACCTGACTTGTGTGTTTAGAGGGAACACATCCCACCAATGTTTACCTAACTACCAGGTCACGCAAATCAGCAACAAATTAATCAGTCAATCGATTTCCCATTTTTAAAGCTAGCAGCTAGGCGACAAGTGTTGTGTGAATAAACAAGATAATGCAGAGATTTTCCCTCAGTAACCTTCTCGTGTATGTTTTGATTGTCTAGGTGTGTATTGAAGGCAAGGCTGTAAGCTGCTGTCTTAAGCTTGGTGATTTGCTTGGCCAGATCTTTTAGATTAAGTTGCTGTGACTGTCCATTTCAGGAATGAAGAAAAATGAATAAGAAAGTCCAGTTCTGTCATCACACAGTTTCTCAGTAATGACTAAGGGAGAAACTGAGTAATACTCTTCATTAGAAACTTTTTCTGACAATAATACACAGTGGGGTAGCGATTGTGAATCATCACTCTGTATAATCCTAGCCTCAGTACAATACAAGATTACAAGTGCATGGTGCATTTCTACACCCTACTCTTAAACAAGTTACATGTTTATTGCTTCAAACTTCTATGGGATTATATGAGCTAGTGTCGGATTAATTTGTGGGAGTCGTTATGAAATCCACTCTGGTGTAACGATTCCAGCCCATATGCATGGGTGCAAAATTAAAAGACGTGTATGTATGCACAGTCAGAGTTTGTTAAATATCACACCATCCAAAAAGTTCGGGATAAATTATTGGTAGAGGTTTGCCAGTGGAAAGATGACCGTATGATGAGCCAGCGCAATACCAGAGAAACAGTACATCTACTCTCAGCTTGATGCAAAGGGGTCAAAAGAGGGCATGATGGCTTTCACCCACATGTTTTCCATTTCTTACTTCTTAGCCTTAAGAGGGTAGGGGAACGCCGGCACTTGCACGTAGTCGCAGAAGTTTCACCATAACAAACCACAAGCTGTAACTAACATCACCAAGAATGTCCTGGATGAGCTAGTGAGATTGATCTCATCTGAATGAGATAATTACAATATATATTTGTATGTATAACTTCTGTTTTCTGTTTAAAGATTCTTGTGATACGTTGATAAAGAATTGTCATACCATGGCTAAAACAATAATTCTTTTCAAATAAAACCAAAACATGAAATAGACTAAATGATATAAAATGCAGATGAGGATTCTATTTAATTTCCTGTAAGTGTAATGTATTTGACATAAAAATCCAGCAGCATATGAATCTATATCTACATAGTACTGAAAGCATGCAAGAAATCGAATGAGACTGGAACCTGAAAATAAATGCACTATTTCTTGCCTTTTTTCCCCCTGGAGTTGCATACTTAAATACACAAATGGAATAAAAATCATAAAGTAAAATAATAATTTCCCGTCACAGAAGTCCAGACCCTACCACGGATCACTGGACTTGCAATACAAGTAATTTAAGAATAAAAATCCTCATTATACTCAATATAGCATTTTTATTACACAGATTGCATAATGTATTGTACGTCACAGGAAATTTTACAGGAGCCTTGAGTCTTATCGTAAAAAGATTCAATAAATGTTTATACATTAACCTGCATTTCTGTGCTCTTTGTTTCTTTTGACTGTTTGCTGCACATTTACATGATAGGTACTAACCTACAATTAAAAAAAGAAAATAATGCATATGCTTTACTCACGTTCTTTATGCTCATCATGTTCCTGGCTTGAATTTTGTTCTTCCTCAGAGGAACTTGTGTCTCCCAGTACCTGGCTCTCAATGAGGAGTAGTGTGATGAATAACTCTAACAGCATGCTGACGTCTGCTTGTCTCCTCTTTTCAGTAAGTAAATGTCTTCATACCCAAGCAGGCACACACATACACACTTACCTATACACTCACACTTTATATACACATTCACAAAGCCTAACCTTCACTGACTCGCAGGCCTGTCAATTGGGTGGAGCTTTAAACAAAAGCTACCAATCAGGAGCCATCATCAGGTGCCCAGGACTTTTCTCAATCTCGCTCCCGCTCAGTCTCCTTTAAATAATGAATGCAAACTAATCTAATCTCTTAGTCTCCTAAATGTTTGGCCAGGTTGGCACCCCATACCACCACCTCACACACAACACAAACACAGCACTCGAGCAAAGTCCAGTCAAGTGTTATTAACTTAAAAAAAAAAAAAAAACGGTTTAAACTCTTGTCTGTTTAAATAGTTCACAGAGTGCCATGTGCTTTTTTTGCCCACCCTGGACACCCCCACATTCTTCCCCGTTTTCCTTAATGCCCTTAAAATGACCATACTCCTTTAAATTCCTCAAAACAAGACCCTTAGTCCTAGAACTGAGCATTTCTGCTTATAGTGGATAGCTTATAAAAATGTCATTTCTTCTAACGAGAACTATATTTTCAGTTTTATTATTATCTGTAAAAACATATCAAGTAAAATAGTAGATAATACATCATCACTTCCTTTTCATTAAACAAAGCATCTTTATTTTATCATCTCTCCATTCCTGGAAGAAGGAAGAAACCGTAACCATTAGATGTAATTTCGACATCAGGAAATAGGATGTGCGTCTTTCACCAACTTTCTCATAAAATTGCAACATCACTTCCGAAGTGACCTGTCCACTCTGACTTACTCGTTCTACTTCTAAGCACAATATTTTAAAAGTTGGACAACAGCAATGTGGACACGTATTTGTCCCCAGAATTAAATGTGCATGTTGCTTTAAAAAACAAGTGTGTCCTATTATGGTAGGCTTGCATACAGTACATTTTACTTTTATAGGACTTGTAATAATATGATCCAAGACTGATTGTTTCATCAGTGTTTTAATGTTATTCACTGATCTCAAATCCTGTAACTATAAATGAAGGGAGAAAATGGAAGCACTGGGTATTTTAGAGGTCGGGCAGGAGGTTTTAGCCTGTGGGCCATTTTAACATAACAACTGAATGCTAAAGGCCCTTTCAAAAACAAAAAGTGTTACATCCTTGACCCCCACCTAAATCCATTTTAGTTCATTCAAATTGCACCCCCACCCCCACTTGTCTGTTGTGAATGCATCCTTGAATAAAAAAAAGAGAGATAGAGTATCTGACAAGTGTGATCTTTGCTCGTTCTTACTTGTACATCTTTGGTGATGTACACATCACCTCCCTCCTTTTTCCCAAAATAGTGAGTTGGAAGAAGTTGGGAACAGTTGAGGTATTTGAGGTATTTTCAGAGGTCAAGGCAAGAGGACCCTGTATTGCAGGCTCTTTTTCAGGAGTGGGGTTTTCAAATAATTTCCTCACACATCAGCTAAACCTTACTTCCTTGCCTTAAGTATCTATGAACAATCATGAATGTGTCTGTATATTTACTGTATATTTGGATATGTTCAGGCTATTGTGCTTATCAACATACGTGTTCTTATTTTACATTTAAAAGGCAGGAATCATTAACTGATTTCAAGCTTTGCAAACAGCCTTATAGAGAAATATGTATTAAGACACACAAGGAATTTGGTTCAGACACCTGGTGACTCTCAAGAAGTAAAGACATAACACTGAACATATTAACAATAAATTTTTAGGAAATACACAATACAGTTTAAATAAGATAACAATACATAGCATATATACAGCAATTTCCATTTTGCTGGATTTCTGCATAAATTGGTCATGAAATGTGATCTGATTTTCAACAAAGTCACAAATATAAACAAAAGCAATATTTCTAAGTAGATAAAACACAAACAGTTATGATCACTTATGTCTTTAGTGAACATTGCCAACAAACATACAGTACAAAGTGATGGTCGAAAATCTGGGTCATGTGGGTTAAGGCATTGGACTACGGCAGTGGTTCTCAAACATTTTCTGTCATTCCCCACTTAAGGGGGTGAGCGAATTTTCAAGCCCCACTTGTCAACAAAA
>JAQMYJ010000009.1:18427946-18453134 GCA_030014305.1 Clarias laeviceps
GTTCATTCATAGTTTTGATGCCTTCAGTGAGAATCTACCAATGTAAATGGTCATGAAAATAAAGAAAACACATTGATGAGAAGGTGTGTCCAAACTTTTGGCCTGTACTGTATGTGCACAGGATGGATCCCATGACGTTTTCAGCTCGTGTGGCATACCATATTCTTCAGTTGATATAGAGAGAACATCCTCTACTTGGCCTTTTTCATGATGGCATTTATGTTGGCCTCCCACTTCAGGAAATGATAATCCCTAGAAACCTGAAAAAATCTACAGATGACAGATGAAGGTGTGTCTTCTAAAGTTCAGTAATCTTCACAGACAGTGTTCAGCTCACGGTTGATATAGCACCAGCTTCTCCACCTCATGCCATTATGCAGACTCACTGCCATATTTTATACGTCCAATGACTGTAGTGCCTTCAGGAGTTTAACAGCTTGGATGTCCTTGGGGTCCTTGGAAGTGTAGTCAATAGAATGAAGGGAGAAGAGCAGTGGTGAGAGGACACGTCCCTTGGGAAGAACAAGTGCTGTCTGTTTGTATATCAGATAAGAATATCTTTATTGTCATTATAGTGAATATACAGTGATTTTTTTATAGCATCTATCTCATGAGATCAGAAAAAGAAATAAGAAATAAGTTAATAAAAGAGCAGCATTTAGTCATGTGCAATAGATCCAAGTAAAAAGTTTCCCCCCCCCCCATATTTGCATATTAGACAGGAAGGCTGTAATGGCAGCAACATTTGATTTGCAATTGACAAGCTGACATAATGCAGAGTTTTGTGATGGTCACAGCTTGTGTGTGTGGTTAGGTGTTTTGGAGGCCACAGCTTTGGAACAGAATCTGTTCCTTAGACTACTTGTGTGGTATCTTACTGACCTGAATCTTTTGCCTGAAGCCAGTTGTTTAAAAAGTGAGTATCCAGAGTCTGTTCTGTCCCAAATGCTGCTGCTAGCCTTCTTGGATGCTCTCCAAGCTTGGCAGCTCTGTCCCGACAATGCACTGAGCCACATTAACAACATGATTCAGGGCTTTTTGCTCAGGGCCTGTGCAGCTGGCATACCACACAATGTTGCCGATTTGTCAGAATGTTCTCAGTTTTACATCTGTAAAAAATGACCAAATGCTGCTGTCGTAGTTGTGCTTGTTTTCAGCATTCTAAAAAGAAAGAAAAGTCTTTGTTGGACCTTTATACCAGGCATGTTAAAGGTCCAAGTGTTAAAGGTCCATGTTAGACAAAAAGACTCCAGGGAACTCCTCTTTCAACTGCCCTATTGATATTCAGTGGTGATGGTCCTGTCTGCTTTGTTTTCCTGAAGTCGATGACAATCTCCTTTGTTTTAGAGGTGCTAAGGACCAAACTGTTGTCCACACATTATTTCACCAGGTGTTCCATCTCTTGTCTGTAGACTTTCTCGTCATTGTTAGAAATCTACCCGACCCAAATTTAATTATGGAATTTTAATTGTTTGAACTCAATTTGCATTTGAAATGGGAGTGCAATCGTGTAGAGGGTAAAAGGCAAGGGCCTCAGCACGCAGCCCTGTGGAGATCCTGTGTTTAGGATAATGGTGGAAGAGGTGTGTTTCCTAATTCTAATATGATGTGGTTGATTAGTGAAGAAGTCCATTAATGATTGTGTCCTGTGTTGTTCTTGAAGTCTAGTCAGTCAAAGGACTTCCGAGACAGGCCTGTAGTCATTCAGTCTTGTGATGGAGGGTTTCTTTAGTGATGGAATATTTTAAGCAGGAGGGGACTTACAGCTCCAGTGATCTATTAAAGATATGGGTAAAAATTGGAGCCAGTTGATCAGCACATGCTTTGAGAAAGGATGGGGAGACACCACCTGGGCCAGTCCTCTCTCTGGAAGAGCCAGCTCACATCCTCCATACTGCTGTCAATACAGCTTGAGTACTGTGGGACTTGTCAGAGATGTGAAAAGGTCCTTTTCAATTCTGCAGTAGAAGGAAGGGAGCAGTGGTCTCCTGTAGTTGATGTTTTTGCAGGCTTCTCCCTACTGGAGCATTGGCAAAAAAGTTTTTCAGCTTTCCACTGCATCTTCTATTCACTACTATGATCTCCTTTATTAGTGAGTTCCTGGCCTTTTTAAATTGGGCTTTGTATTAATTGACAGATGTTGGAAATTCCTACTAAAGCACATATATTTTGACTAACTGTAGAACAGCTCTGTATTTATAAAAAAAAAAAAAAAAAAAAAAGGAGATATAAGCAGATATGGGGTAAATAATTTTTTTTCTTGTAACATTTTTTATTTGTGCTGTCAGTGAAAATCCTCCTCACATGTCACTGTACCTGGAATTACACTGCCACAAGGCCTATATTTAAACAATTGGAGACCTGAATGTCATAACATGCAGGGTCAGAAAAACGTCCACCCTGTAAGGAATTTACCATGGCATCAGGCGTGCTAGATCAGATTACTCATAAGGTAAGCATTGGCGTCAGTACCCTCATACATTCCTGCTTATCCTTTAAAGCAATCAAAAATTCTGCCACTTTTACAGCGATGTAATAAATTCGACAAGCATCATGCCTAGTGCCTGTTTGAAAAGTCACAGAACGCGATTTATGGAAACTAGACTTAGTGATTTCATGTTTCTAATAATTGCCACAGAAATAGGAAATGAGATGCATAATGTAAGGTGAAAAAAGAAAACCTTGGAAAAATTACAAAAAAGAACCGCTTGCTGAAAAACAACAGATACCATCTTTGTACACAAACTCTTGACACACAAAAATTCCTATGGAGAAATTTATCAGTTGCTCGAGGAAGCATCGGTAACAAAAATGTTTCTGTAAGAAACCTGAATCATCCGTACACTTTTATTACCGTCAAAAACAGCAGCTTTATTAAAAAAAGGAACTACACACATATGGTGAGACTGAAAGTACCCACTGGATAGAGGTGTAAATACATTTTCATACGAGTGAGATTTCCACATGTACTGCATTTACTTTTGACAGAATCAGTGCCACTTTGCAGAGGACGTTGAAAAAAAGAATGAAATGAAAAATAAATGGCAGAAAATGTTCAGGTGACATGTAAAACTCTAGCAGCATTTTAAAGCTTGTTGGAAAGTAAAATACCGTTGCTCCTTTAAAAACAACGTAATTATCACTTAAAAGATTCACATTCAAAGTCAAAAATGTGATTTTTCTTTCCCAGACACAAAAGTGATAATTTAGTCTGATGATGGAAAACTAGATCAGAAAGCTCTTACATAAGCAGAGTGTAATAACTCCAGCTTTAACATCTTCTATAGCTCAGCATAGAGAAGAGCAAAATAAGACTGATTTCATTTCCACCAAAAAAAAAAAAAAAAAAGGGTATCCAAATTTGAATGACTTTTTGACTTTTAAGGCTCCTGTTGTTATTGTTATTATGTTGTCAATATGTTTACACCAAGTTTACTCTAGATTAGAGAATGCAGCAAATACATGGTTCTGAAATAAGCAATGTGTTCAGATCCTAAGGATACAGCAGTGCATCATGTTTTTTTTTTTGTTTTTTTTTTAGAGCTGAAACACATACGACACTGGATTTCCAGAACTAGAATCAGAAATAGTTTTCTACTCACTCACAGAGAACCTGGTAAATTAGAAGCGTTGTTTTATTGAGAAGCTTTTACTGTTTCAGTGCCAAAAGCTCAACAACGTCTCTGTGTGACTGTATGTAAATACCAAAACCTCAAAGAAGGGGAAAAATTACAATGATTGCACATATCTGAATATCATCGCTGCCAATCTAAAATGACCCATGATTCTCAGCATGTATGAGTCACACACAAAAATTTGTTTTGTGGTTGCCAAATGTTAAGTCATATTGGTCCAACAACCTTTATATGACGGACCTTTTTTTCTAAGAACGAACATGTGAGTGTACAAGAACGGCTCAAACTGCAACAAACTGTGCCTTTAAAATTGAGAAAACTGAAGATGGAGGTAGTCAAGAGTCAAAGCATGACTTCATGATTGCCTCGCAATCGAACTTGAAGTTAAGGAAGGACTTTGAGGAGTGAACATGCTCGTATTCCGACTGCCCATTCACGCCATGCACGTCACTCGCTGCATCTGGAAGGACAAGAAAATTTATTATTTTTTTATCACTACCACAGTGTCGGAAATTGTCACCCTGGTGATTTTTGGAGACGTGGCATGGCTGTTGATGTTAAAGGGTCCAGAAATTGATGACCTCCAGGGATTCTCATGCACTGCAACATACAAGCCTAGTTTTTATATGAAATTTTATATTTATATTTTTATTTCAGACCCAAGTTTCTTCCAAGTTAACAGTTCTGCACTATTCTTCCAGGTTTAAAATAATGCATTGGACAGCTCGTTATCAAATTCCAGTATTTTCAGCAATATCCTTAGATGTTTTCTTTGCTTGATTCAGGTCAATAATTTGACCCTTGTGAAACACAGTAAAATCTTTTCTACAACCACGGGACACATTTTCCCACGTTTCTTCAGTACACATTTTTCCCATGGTTCTTTAAGAAATTAAAAGGTATTCACGGTATCAGTTAGGGTTTAAATGATTGTTGCCAGCTAGAAATTATTGCAGTAAACATCAAATCATAGGATGTTTACTTAAGTCCAAACAGTAACTTTTTTTGTGGCTGGGTAATCCATCCATCCATCCATGCATGCATTCATTTCTACAAGGCTTAAGCAGAACCAATCAAATCACCCAGTCCTTTCAGTAGAAAATGTATTAGTCTTGTTTAATAATTCTTTAACATTTACAGTTCTTGATCGAACTAAATGAGTCTTATTATATTCGCTTTACTGGAGTTAACTACATGAATGTACACTTAGAGCAATCCTGAGCCTTAAGTCTTAAAGTGGCTGCCAATCTTATCTGCAAAGAATTTGGCTGCAGTTTTTCATTCAAGCCAATCAGTCTAAAAACTAAGAGCAACTGATTAAACAAGTGGGATTAGATTTTGGCTCCGAGGGGGTTACAAAGAAAAGCAACAGGCAGACAGATCTTCTGCAGGTAAGATTGGAGCCCCTATCTTATATACGGTGGCTAATCTGTTAGGGAAAAAAATTCTTGTGATGTTAGTCTGCAACCACATGAACCATGTGCAGATGGAGATTCCACAGACTTGTGAAGTTGAGATTTTATCATATGAAAGAGGTGGAATGCTGCTACGACTGGTCACATGCATAGTAAGGAGACTTAACACAATTATTTCTGACTAGATAAACTCATTTATCGATGTAAACAACGAGGCATTGTAACAATAGTGAACATACCTGCATCAAAGTTATCTTGCAGTCTTCTGGGCTGTAGCTTCTTTTCATCTCTCTGCCAAGAGGTTGCCATTGTTTTAGTTGAGACAAATAAATTTCTGAGGTATGAAATATATAATCATAAATATACGAAGAGATGAAGTGTGTCTGCTGGTGGCTCACCTCATTCGTTCTTTTTTTTACATTAGGCGAATCCTGGTGCTTCCTCCCATTGCATTTCACATTATGGTTCTGCAAAAAAAAAAAAAAACAGGGCAAGGTCCTACAGTTGATATTTTGCAGTAATCAGTGTATCCACCAATAATGTTCTCCAAATGTATTTCATTCAGAATGTGAAGTAATTTACTTCACATTTACACACAGTCAAATGTTTAGCAACACAGTGTGTGGGATCGGATTCATCACTACAACGACGACACTGCCCTCTTCTGGTTAACTTCTGGAGAAGCACCTCCCCGATGATGGCTACAAGTTCATGACCAAGGATGTGGATATTGACATTAAGGCTTCTAGATTATTCTTAGCACACACTGTAATGGCATGTTAAAATCAGAAAAGCCATATTTTAACCAGAATCTTAGATTCTAGCATTATTTTTAACAGTTGCTGATGTAAAGCAATTCTTTTCCATAGAAGTCTTCACCCTTGTCTCTTTATAAATTCCAGTTTACTACACATTTTTTTTACTACAAAGGTTGTTGGACCAATATTTCTTTGTAACATAATGAAAAAACATCATGAAAGTTCTTTCACCAGAAAAGATTTATCAAAACATATATGATATAAAGATGAAACATAAAGATGTCGGGAGTGATGAAGAACAGATGAAAAGTTTATAACGGCTTCAACTCTTCTGGGAAGGCTTTCCACAAGGTTTAGGAGTGTGTTTATGGAAATTTTTGGCCATTCTTGGTCAAAACTGGTGCACAGTCATGTTGGAACTGGTGTGGGGCTGTTTATCAGGAGTTGGGCTCAGCATCCCCCTCCCTCTTCCAGTGAAAGGAACTCTTGATGCTTCATCATACCAAGACATTTTTGACAATATTATGCCCCCAACTTTGTGGGAACACTTTGGGGATGGGTTGCCTTTTCCGACCTTAACCCGACAGGACACCTTTGGGATGAATTAGCGGAGAATGGTCAAAATTACCCGTAAACACACTCCTAAACCTTGTGGAAAGCCTTCACAGAAGAGTTGAGGCTGTTATAGTTGCAAAGGGTGAACCAACATACAACATATTAAACCCTATGGATTAAGAATTGGATGTTACTCATTTCAAATTCATTTGAAGGCAATATAATGTAGCATTAGTGTCTCTAATCGTATGTAGTTGTGCTTATATTTTTGTGGCACCAGCTTGGGGAGGAAGCATAAAATCGGTGTGATGGTCTGGTGTCTGCAAACATTTAATCATATAGTGTACACTATACGATACTATAAAATACACACTATATTAATACACAACACAAACCTTGACTCTGAGAAAGTCGGCGAGCTCACATTGACCAGGTTGCCCAAAAGCTTTCTGCTGCTTGTGCTTTGCCCAGCTTTCGCCTGGAGATGCCTCCATTGCTATATTTGAGTGCCTGGGCTTCGATCTGCGTAAAGAGAAGCAGGTTAGAAAAAAAATTTTTGACCTCAAAAGATCATTCAGGAAAAGCAAGAACAAGTTTCACTATGATCAGCTCAACTGAAGAGCAAAACTATATTAAACAATCTTACCGTAAAGGTTTGCATGGAGTGTTGCCATTGGATAAAAAGTCCTCATCGCTGCTGGTTGACTCCAGTTTATGCATGGCGATCCATTCTCTGAGCTGTCTGTAATGAGAAGAGTGTAGGAAATGAATAATCAAATGATGAACAAGAAAAACCATGCCGGCATTTGGCACTGGGATTAATAACAAACAATAAAACTCATAAAATATACCTCATAAAAGGTATAGCCATAAAAAACTTGTTAGGAGCCAGGCCGAGCTTGGATTTGGGGGTCATGTCATTTCTATGACTTGGGAGTTTGTCCACAGGAAACCACTCAATATTCTATTAAAAGAAACAATATAACATTTTTATTAAATCACAACTCTGAATCAGTCAGTCATCAATTAACTAATTTTTTTTAGTCTTTTTGTCACACCCTTATTTCTTTTCTGGTTTTGGGGTTAAATTTGGTCTCCTTTGGTACACCAGGGATTATGTACAGTCGAGCAAGTTGATCTGTGATTTTCTGCTCGATGAAGGTGTCTTTGCAGATACGGTCTCTGATATCGAAACCGGTCTCCTCTAAAACCTACAGTAAACAAACAGCACAATAAAGAAGTGGTTGAAACAAGTGAAAAGTCTGAAAAAGAAGCGTTTTGTTTGTTTGTTTGTTTTTAGCTACAATTATAGTCAAAGCATTAACTGGACAAACTCTTTTTCCAGGAACAAAGCAAGTTTTTATTACCTCTCGTACAGCACAGTCATGGGGTGCCTCGTCCTCGTTCACTTTCCCTTTAGGAAAACCCCATCCTGATTTGGCCAGGTATCCTTGCACCAATAATGCCTACACAAGTTGCATGTAAAAGCTGACAAATTAAGCTTTCACAATAATTTTTTTTTGATTGCTGAAAAAGGGATCTTTGCTAATTCTGGCTGTAACATACTCACATTATCAAGGGTTTCATCCAGGATAATTGCACCATATGTAGGAACGCCCATTTTGTACTCTTTCCATTGATCTAAAACCTTCTGAACATCCTCGCCTTGGGGAAGCAGGAATGGACAGTGATTAAAAAGTAAAGAAAAAGTTAAGGAAAATTAATCAGGCATCAATTGGAGAACTGACCGTATTGAACTGACCGAATTAAACGTGACCATAACATGATGTTTTAATCCCTGTTTCCTATCCATTGATGGATTTTGTCAATGTGTGTGACATATTTATAGTCACACAGATGAACCTAAACTGCCTCAAAGTATGTCAATCTCACATTACAGATGTTTCTATAAAGCCTGCAAAGTTGGTTTGTTCTCAAAAGCATGTAAGCATCTAATCTGATCCATGGTTTTGGCCAATATCCAATGAAAGCTCTAGCTGTATTGTATGAAATTAAGAACCTAAACATGTACTATCTGGTGTAAACAAAAACTTTTAACGTTTCCTTTTTAAATTATGAAATAATTATAATTTCTTAACAATTCTGAGCAGGTTTAAGCACAGTAGGATATCAGCTTTGGCGAAGTCCCTTATCCCACACTGAGGTAGTCCTGGTGTATTCTGCATGTAGAAGTCCAGGTAAAACCAATGGGCAAGTTCGATCTGGAAGCAAACTCGGATGGCATTGTCCCTCTCTTCACTGGGGATGTGGAGGATGAAACGACTACAGGAGAAAAACATCAACACTGAATAAGGATCAATCTGCAAAGAGCATGCTGGTTAAAGATTGAGTTTAATAAAGACAATAAGAAACACAGAGTCTGCCAAAAGATATGCAAAACATCTAAAGCCATATGTGCTTTTCTCACGATTATATTAAGTTTCTGTAAGTGCATGACATGAAATTTAAACCAGATACAGTCTTTCAAAATGTCTGTGCTGTTTCTACAAAATCGGATCCTTAAAGCAGGAAACAGCTCTTACACAATCTGAATAGATAACAGCTTTTTTGTGATCTAATTAATAGAAAATAGTGAAGTCATCAACAAACAGAACTGAGTGAATTAATCAACAGTTTGGCAGTGATATGCCTGCCAGAGAATGGCGGAAAGAAGCGATGACCTTACGGCCCGTGTTTAAACATCACAAGTGACCTTTACCTCACGTGATGAGACAGAGACGGATATGGATGATGCTGATAATCAAAGGGAAAGCGTACTTTAAACATCTACATTCTTTTTTTTTTTTTTAACAAATCAAGGGGAATCAGTAGTAGGTTTCTCGCCTGCCATGGGGAAGGCCTGAGTTCAATTCCCAGCCAATCCAAGCACGGATAAAATGGGAGTGTTAAGTTGTTGTGAGGATCGGATGGCGACCCCTGGATGAAAGAAGCCGAAAGACTATCATCATCATCCTTTACAATTCTGTCATGTGAGTTTGGCATCTGTGGGTTAGTTTCAAGCATAGAGAAGTTTTTTTTTTTTTTGCGCAGAAAAGAAAGGAAGTGAAATCTTTAAGTAGACTCTTCTCCCTTTTCAATTTTTGAAAGCATCTGAGAGAACATTTCTTGTGATTAAGGAAACACAAAAGCCAGGCATTTGAGTTCCTGGACATCATTTTATAAATGAGGGTTTTCCCTTGACACTCACACTACAGGGAGAGGCAACTGGTGTTGCAAATGTTAAAAAAAAATAAAAAAATGAAAGGCATAAAAATAACTTTTATCGGTCACTGAACCACATAAGGAATTACATAATACATGTATGTAAACTCGTGTGTAGAAATGACGCACATGCTACTGTTTAATCATATGTCAACACAACAGAACAGCCAGAACCACTTCCGGTTCACATCAAGGACTATTCCACAATCTTCTCTGATCAGAATTAGATATTGAAGATAAACATCTTATCTCGCTAAAGATTTTAAAAAATAATCACTTAGTAAAATAAAACACACCCATATATGCGATAAGGAAGCGGTTAAAAAAAAAAAGCAAACTCAGAATTTGATCTCATGGCTTTGAGCACTTCAGATTGTATGTTAGTGACTTCTGTGTGACGTATACGCTGGATAAATCGTTAGTAAGCGCATATACATTAGGCTATGATTTATTTACTTATTTTCTTATTGGTTGTATACGAGTTAAACTACGCAGCTACCTGCAGAGGTCGTCCAATACGCCGTTGGGAATCTCCCCTCGCTTTGTCTCCATGCTAATGAAGGCAAAAGCATACCGAACTAGCACAACGGCTAAGCTGAAAAAACAAACCGTGCAGACCAACCGCGCTCGCTTAATTCGCACCGCCGCGACAAAGAAACGCCGCCATGTCCGTTACACACTAGGTATTTAACAATGTACAGAACAACGAAAATGAAAATTCCTCGCCTAGCTTGTTCATCTGCATTTGTTACGACGCAGCTTAGCTGATTAGCATCGGCTAAAAATATTGCCTCACTACTCGGCGGGACTCCAGGGAAACCTTTCAGCGAGGGCGGGAAAATGTGCTCTAAGGACCAATAGTGTCATGTTCCGGAACTAATGATGAACTTCCAGCCAATCGCATCGCTTCGGCGTAACTGGCAGACGGGAACAGCCATTGGCGAAGGAAGCTGTTAGCAAGTTAGGTTGACACAACTCGGAAAAACAAGCAAAAAAAACAAGCTGGGGCTTTGTTTCAATTCCCATACTTGAGATTAGACACGATATAACTTGTATAGCATTGCGGTCATAATTGTAAATAAATGTATTAGTGGTGAAAGTATAACTACTAATATATATCACTATAACTATATACTAGGTTTCCTCACACAACAGTGCAAGTGGTATTTTGGTTCCTGACAGCTTAAAAAATAACTAATAAACAGTATCATGGCCAAGGTGCAAGACAGGACAACAAGCACTGGACACTGTAAATTGAGAGATGAAGGGATATTTCAGCAGCTCTGGTCTTGGGGTATCCCTGTACCGCACCTTTTAGTGTACACTACTATGGAATATTCCAGGACCAGGGTTATAATGAAGGGTTTGTTTTCTCACTCACTCATCGTCTATACTGCTTTAAACTGTATACAGGGTCGCAGGGGACCTGGAGCCTATCGCAGGAGACTTAAGGCACGGGTCGGAGTACACCCTGAATGGGGTCCAATCCATCGCAAGGCACATACATACACAGACGCTCATTAACACACTACAGGCAATTTGGGAATGCCAATTAGCCTTATCTAATTTACCCAGAGGAAACCCACCAAGCACAGGGACGTGCAAACTCCATGCACACAGACCCAAGGCAGGAATCAAATAGTCTGTGTTTTTCTTCTTAAAATCGCAATTATAAATCATTTAAAATAATCACAGTGTGATGTTCCCGTTTTACACCGCATGCATTTAAAAATGATTACTTAAATGGTTTTGTAGGAACTAGTCTGATTTTGCAAGTATGATCTGTGTGGTAATCTCCTAGATTAGGAGACAGTAAGCACTTTTAAGTATTAGGTCATGGTGTATGATTTGAGACCCAGCTTAAGATGGGTCTATTTAAGAACTTGCTGGCTATAAAAAGTATACACAGATTTATCCTTGTCCAGATTTATCCTTGTTTCAGATGTCTGTTTTCACACACTTCCAAGTATAAACTTTAAAACTCTGTGTTAAAGAAAGACACCTTAGTATTTTATAACTGATTCTGAATAACCATGTACATTTGAGGTCTAAGAGGTGATTTCAACACAATCGCTCATAGACTGTATTTACTAAATCAGATTAAAAATATGTCAAATGTTTAAATACATTTTGATAGTATTTGATGTTGTCTTTTAAATGCTTGAATTGAATCAAACCTTTGGGGTAGCATGAAGCCTTTCACAATACTTTGCTAGAGTTTTTGTCTATTCCTCCTGACAGAGCTGGTTTGTTGTCTTTACGCCATTTTATCTAGAGGTATGCTAAAGTTACAAACAAGTTTAAACTTTTTGGTTTGTTATGCTTTAGAATAACATAAAGATAATCTTCCTTTCTCATGATGCTATCTATTTTCTGAAGTGCACAGTCCCCCCCCCCACACACACACACCAAAACACCACAATGCTTCCACCCCCATGCTTCAAAGTTGGACTGGTGTTCTTCAGGCTTCCTCACCTTTCCCCCATACCGCAGATCAATATGGCCAGATAATTTTTTTGGTTTGCTACTGATTAGGGAACAATCCTTACAAAAATGCAAGCATGTGCAACCCTCATTCTGCCTTTTTTACGCTGGTCTTGTAAATCAAGATGACACAGGCCGAATCACAACTAGCTTTCTGCAAATTGTATGAAAGATTGACTTGCACTTTATGCAGGCACAATTGATCACATCTAAGGCAATTTAGGGTAGCAAATCCACATACAGAGAGTTTTGGGAAGAGGGAGGACTCTAGAACGGGAGGAAACACAAACAGAAATTGGGAGAACACAAACAGCTCCATACAAACGGGATTGAACCTGGGATTCTGGAACTGACACCTGTTACTTGTATGCAATTTAATTCAGGCTTAACAAATCATATGTTAAATCGACTCTTTTGTGTAATAAGACAGTAAGTAGAAATACACCAGATTATTTTGCACATGCATCCTGTCGCTGTACACCTGACATCCTGTGGTTATAAACCTGTTCAGTCCCTGGCATGTCACTGAGGCACTGAATGAGGAAGGGTGTGGTCTTGAACCCTGAAATAATTGATGTATTTATTGTAATAACGCTGCAATCAGTGGGGAAATTAATATAACGTATATAACAATAATATTGGAAATATTCAGTTAATATATGATATAACAGTTTTAGGAAAGTTTAAACACGTCTGGCACACACACCGTTTGCTCAGAAGTGACGTCGCCTTTAGATAGGGTTGCCAGGGTGGTGAATTCTGTATCAAATTGGCATGCTTATTGAGCAAGATTGCTGCTGGCACTTCATTTCCTAAATAAAATTATTAGAATTAAATATTGATGTTTTCACAAACATCGGCTATACCAAACAGATGCAGACAGTGTATGTATATTAAGTAAGATAAATTGTAAAGTGGGAGATGATTTTAACCTAGTTTTACATCTTGGTGAGATGAGTGTTACATAGCCAAAATGTTTGTGGATTCCTGAACATCACACCTATAGGGTGTATATGGCTCTTGTTGTCACAGCTGAAATTACTCAATTGCATTTGATGTTATTATATATTTTTAGTAATAATTTTTAATCAAATTCAGTGTATTTATTTTATTTTTATTCTTTGATTTTTCACTAATCTTTAAATGACATATTCACAATAGGTGCAATGGTTGAGTGTCCACAAACTTTTGGCCCTATACACAGACCCGCTAGGAATAAACAGACTCTTTATTTCATAATAAAAAAGTATGCACCAGGTCACCTGTAGAAGGTGTTTATTATAAGTTACTAGAGGCTACCCGTGGCTCCGCCCGCTTGCAGATGCTGACAACTGTGTGCTACCATTACCAGCGAAGTCACTACATTGCTGCTCCTCATGCTGTAGATGCTCTGCAGGGTTTCAATAGCTACAGTATGAGCTCGGCCCGATGTACCCTGCTTCACTGTAGACAACCCTGCCTACTGTTACACTCAGTGAGGCCATAAAGATTAATGATGACGCCTCCTACCGGTACTTTCGGTAAGGAATGCCTGTGACACGCCTGTGACACGCTGTGACACGCCTGTTACGGAATAAACAGTAAAAAACAGTTTTTTGTAATAATGACCGTTGTTAAAACCGCTATAAATAAAATTGAATTTAAAATTCAATTCCTCCTTAAGAGGACTTCAGATCGTTATCATGAAAATTACATGATTAGTAACATATTACTCCTTATTATGGAGACTGTAGCAAATTAGCCCTGAAGATATCTTGGGAGTTAATATTTTTAGGGCTTTAATGGGTCCTGAAGTTGTCTCATCTGCATGTCTTTGGACTGTGGAAGGAAACCAGTTACCTGGAGGAAACCCACCAAGCATGGGGAACTCCATGAGGCAGGAATTTAACCTGGCCGAGAATCGAACCCGGACCCTGGAGGTGCAAGGCGACAGTGCTAACCACTAAGTCACTGTGCCACCCTAGAGAGACATCTTTAGTGATCTTAAAATATACCCTTCTACAAATAACAGGGTAAAACATCAGCAGTATTACAACCTGGTTTCCCTGGGTCTTCTGAAAGATGTCGTTGTGCTGTTAAGAACAAGCCTTTCATTCTCTACCTAAATGAGGTATTGATTTTGAAACCACTATAGGAAAATCAGCAACTAAAAATATTAATGATGTATTAACCTTACCTGCTTAAAAATTTATCAAATATTGGTGCATATATATTTTATCATCTATATAAATAAAATAAAAAAGGGATTTGGCTGTACATTGGTCAGAACACGTTATTTCATACACTGAAGGACTCGAAACCAGTCTCAGAAAAGTCTATATGTACATCTATTCAGCCAAAATGAGCATCACACAAAACTGACTGGACAGAATTTAACGAAACTTTGGGAATACTTAGGTATTTTCCTGAAGTTAAACCTGCACAATAAATTAAATTAAAATGTTGAGTAGAGATAAAATTCAAAATGGTGAGTAAAAACAATGTTATGAACAGTTTTAATAAAATATTTTAAAATAAGCCATTTTCTCAATGCAAACAAACACCTGTACCAATAGATATTAAATAGAAAAGCTAAACTAAATATTTTTATTGTGATTACTTAATATTTTCACGGAATTTTAATGCACTGGAATTGTTTGAAGAACTTGAAAACATCATTATTCGAGCTACTTTTTCAGTTTTCACATCTGTGCTTCACTCTGATTACAGAACAGGGAGTGTATTTTGCTGACGACGAAAGAATTACAACTTAACGTAACCAGGTGTAAAATCTTTTTGTTTCTATATCCTCTCTTTCTCATTGATTGTAATACGATGAAATGACTGTAGATTCAAAATCTTGCCATGAACTAGGCAAATTTTGCACAATTTCCAAATATTTAACCACCAATCCAGTGGAAAACAATACCATACAATGATGTGACACCAAACAAAAGTTTGTGAAATCACAGTTTAAAACATTAAGCGCTTCATTTTTGTACGTTGGTTTCAACCTAAATTAATAATAATATCACTGAATACATTAAAGCTAAACAGCTTATTTGTTAGCTTAATTCTTCGAACTATTTCTACAAATTCATTTCCCGCCACCGACGTGCACTAACGCTGGTCAACTTACACATTTTCAGTTCTACTAGTTGGGCTGGAAATTTTGCTCAGATCTGGCAACCCAGGTTCTAGCGTTTCTCTGACGCAGCATCTGTGCAGAAGGAGAAAAGAGGAGGTTGATCTGATCTGATCTGCTCTATGTGGGCGTCGTATCTAACGAACTTCATTTCATAGTCAAGTAATCGTTGTATATATAAATAGACGGGAAAAAAATCACAATGGCTCAGGCACTAAAGGAAAGATTCGACAAGTTCCTGCGCGAGAAAAACGCCATGACAGACGTGTTGGCGAAGATCGAGGCCAAGACCGGAGTGAACCGCTCTTACATCGCGCTCGGTCAGTTCACGTGTTTCCGCAAAATTGCATGCAAAATAACAGGGTGTGTGTGTGGGGGGGCTGCTTTAGGTTATTGTTCGTCCGTGCATTGGTATAGGATTATTTGTATGTATTTATTTATTTATTTAAGAGTAATCTGATGTAAGTGATGTAAGCGTGATGATGATGATGATGATGCGTTATTAATCGTCTCCTCTCTCCTCTGTCTGTTCCTGTAGCTGTCATCGCCGTTATCTCAATTTATCTCGTCATCGGTTATGGCGCTTCCCTGCTCTGCAATCTCATCGGATTTGTCTATCCTGCATATATATCGTAAGTCTAAAACAAACACACTGTAACTTCATCCCTTTTCTATAGCGCACCAGAAAATGACACGCTTCCGTGTTTGACCAGTAATTGTTACAAAAGAAAAAAATTGCACAACACCCAACCTGTACAAGGGCTGTGTCACAAACCTTACACTACTGCACTAACCAGTGTGTCAACTACTCAGTCACTCAAAAGTCTTCATACACACGGGACAGTAACATTTTCATAAATAAAAAAAAAGATTTTTTTTTTTTGTGTGTGTTTATCCATGATTTTTATCTATTTTAAAGTTAAGCCTGTAACAACCTAAAGGTGTTAATTGTCCCTAAACACTTTTGGGACAGCCGGTAGTTTGGAGTGTACTATTTTTGTATGCCAGGGTGTGGTTTTGGAACAAGGCCTCGTTACCACTTTGGGAACCGCATGGCATAGCTGAAACTCGCAGATGCAGCTCAGATATCCCTATGGGACAATATGTAAAAATATCATCAAAGTATCATACACTTCATACAATAAATCCAGCTTTGCAGTGAATCTTTTATGATTTATCCAAAGTGGGACGAGCGATCTGGCCGCACTTGTGCCGCAGTGTGTAGAATCGCTGCCCGACTGCTCTAAGGTCCATTATGATCTCGGGTTACTCTACTGTACGTATGTGGCTGTCTGCTGTTGTAAGCCATCAGTTTCAGAATTTGATGTGTTGTTCAGTCTGGGATGCTTTTCTCATCACCACGGTTGTAAAGACTCATTTTCTTCCTGGCAGCTCAACCCCGCCGCAGAACTGTTGCTCATTCAGTGTTTTTGGTTTTTCACACCATTCTGTGTAAACGCTAGAGACATGAGGCGTGTGTGAGATCTACGGTTAAATAAGTAAAATACTTAAACCAGTCCATCTGGCACTAGCAACCATGCCAGGGTCAAAATCACAGAGATCACACTTTTTTTTTCGTTCACTGAAAAGTACCTGAAGCTCTTGTCCTGTCTCCATGGAGTGTCGTACGAGCTACCCCATATCCATGTGGGTTTCCTCTGTGTTCTCTGATGGTTCTTGTATCCATAATTGACTCTAAACTTCTGCCAGGTCCTTATGTGCGCGTGAACGATGCTGTCACAGACTGGAAGGTGTATTCCTTATTCTTGAGAGAGGCTTCGGATCCTCCAGATCCTGACCAGCTAAAATATTTACCGTCTAGATCGCTTTTTGTGTGTAGGTATGGGGAAGTGCATCCTGAATGGTATGCTAATTGATTAATCGCAGGGCACAAACAAACACTGACACACCCGGTCGTACGCTACGGGCAATTCGTAAAGTGGAGGAGGGGGAAGAAACCAACTGGGCACGGTGAGGAAATGCAAACACAGAATGGAGGCAAGATTCGAATCCCCAGCCCTGGAGGTGCAGGCCGACAGTACTAGCCTCGAAGATTAATTAAATCCTAAATCTTTTTTTAAGTGATTTATTTGTTTTCATGTAATTCATTGGATCTAGCAACCTGTTATAAAAATTTGTTCTATTGTATATGGCTTAATCCTGTAATCGTTAGATAAAGGAGGCCAATTAGTAAGCCTTATTGAAGCTGCAGTATAATATAATCGTCTTTATCCTAGTCGGGGTCTCTGTGGATCAACAACCTATCCTGGAAACACTGATCGCAAGCATGGAATACACCCTGGATCTAATTCTCGTTTGCAGTATTATTAAATAATGTACACTAACATTAAAATGTTTCCCCCGGCTTTCAGTTATGTCATGTTAGGAGGCCAGATGGTGAGCATGTGCTCCCAGCGTCACAGCCATCAGGGAGCGAGCAGGGGAAGGAGACAACGGCAGAAAGAAAGCAGAAGAAAAGAAAAGAAGAAGAGAAAAATTTAGTGTAGTGTGGAAAGGATAATTAGTAAATTGAGTGTGGAAGTTGGAAAAATACCCAATGCAAAGTAGTTCTTTATTCTGCAAAAATGCACTCTGGGTTGTACTGTGTCAAATTCTGAAGAAAAAAAAGAAGACATTTATTTAAGCTACAGTTAAAACAAAAAAGGACCGTCTTTATTAACCAAGTACAATATCCAAGTAAGTAAGATGAACAGGTTGTCTTAGTTTTGAAGTTCTTTAAACATAGTTGAACTTTATTTGGAACACATTTACACCTGCTTGTTTCTGCAGTTATCAGTTTACATGTCACATGTTATCAGTCACATGGCAGTAACACAGTGCATAAATCCATGCAGATACAAGACAAGATTGTCTGTTAATGCTAACATCTAAACACCAGAATGGGGAGAAAGTGTGAACTCTGTGACTTTAACCATGGCCTGGTTGTTGATGCAAGATGTGCTTGTTTCTGGAGTAGTTCAGAATGGTGAAAAAAAGCATCTCAGCATGAACAGGGTATCAAACCTTACTTGAGGTGGATGGGCTATAACAGCAAAGGACCACACCAGGGCGAATGTGGGCGCAAACTCACCCAAACTGGACAGATTAGGTGGGAAAAGACCAGGTGACTTATTTCTTCTAATCTTCAAATGTTCCGGCTGGTTGAGTCTTTGCTTGTCTGCTGTTGTAACCTATCAGGATCTGATGTGTTGTTCATTCTGGGATGCTTTTATGCTCAATTTCTCACAGAACTGTTGCTAACTCAGAGTTTTTGGTTTTCACGCCATTCTGTGTAAACTCTAGAGACTGATGTGAGTTTAGATCTGCAGTTTGTAACATACTTGAACCAATCCGTTTGGCATTAACAACCCATTCCACGGTCAAAATCACAAAGATCACACTTTTACTTATTTGATGTACGATGTGAAAAGTAACCGAAGCTCTTGATCTGTATCTGCAGGATTATACACAACATTGAACAATGAATAGATGTACAGGTTTTACTTTTGAAGTGGATGGAGAGTGTATATTTTGCAAAATATTGTACATTATTTACAATGTTATAATGTATTTATATTTTCTTGTCTAAATATGGTCAAAGTCATTATTTCGTCCTCTCTATGTAATCAGCTATAATTTGCCAGTTTAATTCACTATAATTTGCTTAATAATTTGGGTATTGCGAGAGTGTGGTTGCATGTACTTACTGTATGTACAGACAGCATACTTGTGCGGTCATATGAAAATATCTGTCTGGGTGAAATATTTCTTTATCATGGTTTAAAGAAAAATGAAAACACATCATGACATTGTTTCATTATGTACACGTGTTGTACTATGTCATCTGCTTACAGTACGGTGCGAACGTCTTGAGCCAACTCTAATTTCATATTAAATTAAATGATATAGATTTAATGAAAGGAATGGGAAAATGTTTTACTGTGACATGGCTGCAAAGTGCCCTAAAGATACCACTTAAAAATTGGTGGTTTATGTAACAACTTCAGCAGCAACCTCATTTCCCCTCTCGTCTGTTCCAACCACTCAGCATCATTTACACGCTCTTACATTTGTATCTCGTTATACATCTGAGCAGTTGAGGGTTAAGGGCCCAACAGTGGCAACTTGGTGGGGTTCGAACCTGAAGCCGTTTTGGTCAGTAGGCCTTAGACCTTAACCACTGAGCCACCCCTGCCCTATCACCAGACTACTCATCTCCGGCCTGTCATCATCTGCACCTGTATCTCACTGGTTCATAGGTCACTTATGAGCTGATGTGGCTCAAAAACAAACAAAAAACATTCCTCTGGTCAGATACAGGAACTGGACTGAAAATGAGAGACGAAAAGTCCTCCGGAAAGCCTGGAGAACTATCCCTCAAGCCTACATTACACAATACAAGAAAGTCTGGATCTTTCACAGCAAAATATGAAGAAATGATGGCTGGCTCAATACTTTTGCACAGTACTATATTTCCCACGTAGAGCACAAGAGTAAGGCTCATCTTTATCTCTCAGTATTGCGGGCTTTACTTCCTTCCATGCACAGGAAGTGTTTTTTAACATGTGGCAGAGTTGTCACGCACGCCATGTAACACCACCATGTTTAGAAGCTTGGAGCTTTGTATTTTGTGTAAGAAAACTGAAGCCTGTCGTGACTCATCCATTACCCACATGGCAATGCTCCACACACCACATGTACTTCTGACTCATTGGCATCTAGCACACTAATAGGAGTTGTATGTGCCTCAAACTTTATGCCATGCAATCTGCCAATAATCTATCAAGTCACAGCAATACAAATTGGTGCAGAGATTGATAAATGTTACAAGTATACGTCAAATTCGGTATTCAGAATCGAGCTGAGGAAGTGTGAAAATGGTGAACGTTGTATGTTCCAGTTTAGTAAAAAAAAAAAAAATTAGGTATTAGACATCAAACTCTTTATGTCTTTATTTAGCCACATGTATTGATTTTGTGTTGTTAGGGGGGGGGGGGGTAATGACGTATCCTTTCTACAGAAACTCTTCTACTTGTTTCCAGAATCAAAGCCATTGAAAGCACCGACAAAGAAGACGACACGAAATGGCTCACCTACTGGGTCGTTTATGGAGTGTTTAGTGTCGCCGAGTTCTTTGCGGACATCTTCCTGTCCTGGTTCCCGTTCTATTACATCGGAAAGGTATGTGTGCGTGTGTGTGTGTGTTTGATGATAAATGTATGTCTCCACCCTATCACCTATCCTGATAGTTTACACATACACTTACGTGACCTGCCAGCGTAATGTCTTTGAGCTGCTTTGTCGCTTTGTCAATACTCACACAGTTTTATTTGCTAAGATGGGAGTAAAGGTTGGGAATGTTTGTTCATGCTTTGCCATTAAGATGACTGATAAATCTTTCTGTTTTTAAGTACGTTAATCAGTCAGTGTTGAAATGCGTGATATCTGTGGAGAACAAAGCCATTTTTTAAGCTGTGTGTGTTATAAAACCCTGCTACAGAAATGTTCATGATGTACAATTGAGCTTCAGTCTGCAGTGCTTTAGAGTATCCCCAGGCAGTCCATCGTCATCATCTCAGATAATTTCCTAATTATCAAAAGGGTTTTTGGGATACCAAAACCGTTTCAGTTCACATTTCTAGCACACATCTTGTGCAGGGTAATTAAAACCCTGCTGTTAAAGTGCTATCTCTGAGGTCAGATTAAGGAGTGATGTTTTTTTTTTTCTTGCTGTTTCAGTGTGCTTTCCTGTTGTGGTGCATGGCTCCAACTCCCTCTAACGGCTCAATCCAGATCTACACACGCATCATTCGACCTTTCTTCTTAAAGAACGAGGCAAGGATCGACACTGTGGTAAAAGACCTCAAGGACAAAGCATCCGAGGCCGCGGATAAAGTCAAAGATGAGGGTAATAATACAAAAGTTGATTTCTAGCCGTGCTGTATGTTGTTTTTTGCTTTTTTTTAAGTTAAGAATAAGCTATTAAGCGGATAGGTGACTGATTACGCCTTTGTCTGTGTTGGGCAACCACATGGGGTAATGCTTCCTCCTCTTGCATCACCTGTTATTAAATGGAAAACTGTAAAGCACACCCGGCCTGAACAAACATGTCACAGCAGTGATTTTGTCACTGCACTGCTATATAAATACTAATCTGTTTACTGAGTAACTGTTCCAGTTGGTAGTAAAGGTCTAATCAGTATGGAATCTATACAGTATCAGGTGTCATTACGTGGGCTTTTTACGTAGCTCAAGTGGGAAATGCTGATAAAGAATGGGCTACGGGACAGAAACTAAATCTTAAACAATGCGTGACACGGTGGTGAAAAAGCAGTCAGACCTCGCATCTTAAAGGTTGAGGGTTCGATTCCCGCCTCAGGTCTGTGTGCATGACGGTTATATGTTCACCCCGTGTTTAATGGGTTTCCTCCACGTATTCCAATTTTTGCCTGAAGTCCAAAGACATGCAGATTAGGCTAATTGCTATTTCTCTGTGCGAGTGTGTGTGCTTGTGTGCCCTGTAATAGCTTGGCACCCCATCCTCATCTAGTGCTCTGGGATACATCCTGCACATCCTGATCATAATCATTACAGTGGAACCTCGGATTGCGAGTAACGCGGTTTGCGAGTGTTCCCCAAGACAAGCAAAGATTTTTAATAAATTTTGACTTGGAAAACGAATAGGTCTTGATTTACGAGAACCGAGTATCATGTATCACGCATGCGCTTCTTGTTTTGCCGCCGAGCGTCACGTGATCACAACTGAGCCAGCAGTTTTTCTCTCTCTTTCCGTTGTGTGTGCGCGTGTGTATGTGAAAAGAGTGGAGGAAGACGAGAAGGGGGAGAGGGGAGGGGCTACTTACTTTTGCTTCACACACACACACACACACACACACACACACAGCGCCTGTGCGCACAAACGGAAACACTTATCTGTTGGTATTTTTTTTTATTTTTTTTTTCCAGGTAAAGTGCAGGTTATTTTTTATTTTTTTTATTTTATATTTTGTGTTAATTATTTTTATGTATTTATTTCTTGGGCTGTGGAACGAATAATTTGAGTTTCCATTATTTCTTGTGGGAAAATTCTATTTGGTTTATGAGTGTTTTGAAATACGAGCCCACTTCCGGAATGAATTATGCTCTTAATCCAAGGTTCCACTGTATTACAGACACTGACTACACTGAGTCCATAGGCTGCTTAATTGTAGATCATTATGGGGTTTTGAAGTAAATAATCCTATTGTATAACAAGACCCAACATAAGGATCCTATTCACTAACAGGTTAATAGTTTGAATTGCTAATTAGTAGTAATATACTGTATAGCAGACGGTTTAAAAACACCTTGATACATGCACTTTCATGCAATTATGCAATGAGTCAATTATGTGGTAGCAGGGAAATGTGGAAACCGTTCATGTGCTCCAGGTAAAGTTTATGAAACTAGAAAAAATGTGATCTTGGTTACAGTTGTGCAGTCAGAGATGTCTCAGTATGTGTGTGTGTGTGTGTGTGTGTGTGTGTGTGTGTGTGTGTGTGTGTGTGTGTGTGTGAGAGAGAGAGAGAGAGAGAGCGAGGTCATGTATTTTATCTTCTTTGGTTTTTCGCCAAAAGTGTCTGGGGTCACATCATTCCATGTTCACATGTTTGATTTGAACAATACCCAAAGCACTTGACCTGTACCTGCATTGAGTTTCTGCACTGTAATCTTTCCACATATTTGGATGATGAAGTAATTGCATGAATGAGCAAGTATACAGGTATTCCTATTAGAACGGCTTGCGTGCGTGTATTTGATTTGCATCAATGTTTCCATTATTATTTAGTAACTATGTGCTAGCCTAGAGCAGTAACTTGTTTTAAGAGACATTTCATAATACATTATTTGTAAACAGCTTTCTAAACTACTTTATATAACAGCTTTATATAACAGTTAGTTCTGAGCAAGTAATTTGATTGGAGGAATAGAGGCATTCCATGAGTGCTGATATTGAGCACTGGGACGTTTAACTTTATGCTTCACTCCGCTTCACATGTGTTCTAATAAGTAAATAGTTAATAACACTAACTGGTATCACCAGCAGAGCTGTAGTGTTAGTTCTTAAAGCACCAGAGCACATACAAGCACCAATGGCCTCATGCGTCTGACCACATCACCGCCATGCTGATATTAAGTAAAACAGCACTCCCTATCATGTGATATTGCTTAATTATGTTTTAACCCTAGACTGTTAATGTTTCCATGTATAGTTCTAATATTTTCTGTCTTGAGGTACAAGTTTCTTATCATGTAATGGGATTCCAGCTGGGTTCATTTTAAGATGTCAGTTCTAAATGAGCCATGATTATCACTGTAATTATTTCTAATGATAAATACTTTTCCTCCTTTGTTAATGGAATATTTAATTACTTTAAGTAGAGATTTCTGACCTTTTATAACCCGTTGTCTTTATGAAGTGTGCACAAACTATGAATCGGATTATGTTTTGTGATTTACTCTGTAGGTATTTAATATTAATTATGTCTTATGTTTTTCTTGTAGTCAAGAAAGCCTCCGCTAACATCATCTTCGAGGAGAAAAAGAGCTCCTAAGCAGCAGTGAGAGAGACAACATGCTGATATGCACAATTGGTACATATCCCCAAGGATGATCACGGGCCTGAATAAATAAATGTTGCCTTTATTTTTTTGTGTGTCTTTGTAAACAACTGGAATATTCCTACTGGTTTTGCTCGGCTGTTCTCTGTGCAAATAGCAGTGCCTGGAAGGGAGTTCTGTTTAAATATGTATTTCACATAATACCAAATGCAAATGATGTTCGACTGCTGTGCTTCAGTCCTAGTAAATAAAACTCTTACCTCCTATCATCTAACAGTGTGGTTTTTCACTGTAGAAAATTCAGAGTGCACTTTTGTGGCTCTTTGGAGTGACTGTCATTACCCACATATACCTTATACAAAATACACACGACTGTCCTGTTTGAAAAATTAGACATGATTTTGCCTTATGCAACTGCTTTGCTACTCATAGCTAATTATTAAATGTTCAGTTAAAAAACATATATATAAGTTAAAGAGAGGTCATGTCTGTACGGTTTCATACAATCCAGCCAGATTTATGTCACAGCATCATGCAAAACTAGCTGGACAGGATTTAATGAAACTTTTGTAGTACTTGGGTATTTGTCTGAAGTTTAACCTGCAGTATCAGTGAAATCAAAATGTTGAGTAAAAGCTATGTTATAAACAGTTATGTGCCAGATAATATTAGATTAATAATCTATAATAATAATAATCTAATCTACACCTTCACCAATAGATTGTTAAAAGAGAAGAGAATTTTAACACACTGGAGTCATTTTAAGACGAAACTTAATCCTTATTCGATATATTTTTTTTGCTATTTCATATCAGTGATTCACTCTCTGATTACCGAACAGGGAGTGTATTTGGCTGACGACGAAAGAAGTACAATTTAGCATAAACAAGGTGCAATAAGGCGTAATATCTTTTCTATATCCTCTTTCCCATTGATTGTAATAAAATGAAATGACAGTAGATTCAAAATCTTGCCATGAAATAGGTACATTTTGTACAATTTGTTTTTAATATTTAGCCACCAATCCAGTCGAAACCAACACTATATAATGTCACACCAAACAAAATTTTGTGAAATCTCAGTTTAAAGTTGTAAAGAATTAATCTTCATCATCTTTGTTGCAGGCAGACATGTATGTGGGCTTCAACCTGAAATAATAATATCACTGATTACATTAAAGTTGATCAGATTATTTTTAGCTTTAATCTTTTAACTATTTCTACAATCTTTTTTCCACAAAAGGTACTAACACTAGTATTTATATATACTTATATATATATATAATGTGTTTGTGGCACATTAGTATATGTGAGGGGGAAAAACTTTTCAAGATGGGTGGTGACCATGGTGGCCATTTTAAAGTCGGCCATTTTGGATCCAACTTTTGTTTTTTCA
>JAQMYJ010000009.1:18456464-18466823 GCA_030014305.1 Clarias laeviceps
AAAAAAATTTAATAAAACGAATTTTCAATTCAAAAGTCGATTTAATAATACAATTAAATAGTCAAATATTTCCATCCATTTTAAAGTGTAAAATCAATCTGGGCCAGGACAATTTCACTTTTACTATAGTTGGGTACCTGCTGTGCATTGTATAGTTTATATTTGCCTGGCCAGAATGGTTTAAGCCACCAAAATAACATTTTATTGATAAACTGCGCAGCTTTCGCCAACATGAACACTCCCGTTAGTAACGAGGCGAATAAGGAGCTAACTTTAGCCGCAGAATGAGACGCTGCGCAATAAGAAGCCAAACGAATCGGAAGCTGCGAATAAGGAGCTAACTTCAGCCTCGTCGCTTTATCCTGTTTACTGGGTCGCAGGGGCCTGGAGCCTATCCCAGAAAACCTAGCACACAAATCGGAAAAATCCTGGATAGCATACCCATTCCTCTTAGCATCCAAAAAGGAACGCGCACACACACACACAGGTCCTTTGAGGGGTCATACACAGCATTCATTTTTCAACATGGCCTCATCAATATTAAGATAATATAAAAAACACACTCCCTTGTCTTTACTGTTACTAACAAGAAATTGATATATAAATATATCTATACCACTTATCCTGAACTCAGGGGCCTGGATGTACACAGTGGACAGGGTGCCAATTCATCACAGAACTTGCGCGCACACACACACACACACACACAAACACACACACACAAACACACACACAAACAAACACTCTATGGACAAGAGAGAGACAACAATTAGCCTAATCTTCATGTCTTTGGACTGTGGGAGGAAACTGGAGTACCCAGAGGAAACCCAGCAAGCATGGGGAGAATGTGCAAACTTCACACATACAGATCGATACATACAGATACAAACTGAAGCCTTAATAATAGTAAGATTTCACTGTTATAGCTTAGATAGATTTCTAGCTATACTGACTCCAGTATTGGAGACAGCAAGCATTGAAGCTGAAGGTGTGAAATCAAGTGCTGCTATAGGACATGGTCACATCGAGTTACAGCAGAGATTTGGCCCACTTAGATGTCAATCTAGGAGATGATGGAATGTGATCTGTTTGAACAGAGAGCGCAGATGAGGAGATGAGCGATCTGGTCACACTACGGGACTAAAGTGCTAAAGGACATCGGGTAAAACAAAAAGCAAGTACCACAAGCAGATATGAGCAGACAGCGCCTCTGACTCGGCCGCAAAAGTTTGCATGAGCAGCACTTTGAACTTCAAAAAGCTGGCTGGTGTCACATGCCTCAGAGGAAACATGTGATTATGCAAGTCATTCAGGGTGGATATCCTCCTTAAAGGTGTTTAAATTTTAAGTGTTTTTTAATGTTAGATTATGTGTGACTTGTGTTTCAGATGCAGCTGTATTATCAGTTACGTCGGAGGCCACCCTCTGTTTGGGTCCATCAAAGAGCAAACGATTGGTGGACTGTTGTAGTTCCCAACTTTACAGATGAGCAATGGAGCCAGCATTTCAGAATGTCCAAAGACACATTCCTGTATCTTTGCCACAGGTTGCGAACAACGATGGAAAAACGGGACACCAACTTTCGTCTCTGCGTTCCCATCAAAAAACGTGTAGCCATAGCACTATGGAAGCTGACCACCAACAGTGAGTTAAGACTTGTTTCACATTTGTTTGGCGTTGGCGTTACTACGGTGTGGCGATGCGTTCGGGAATTCTGCGCAGCAGTTAATGAGGTACTGTTGCCAGAACTGATACCGTTCCCAAATGATGACAAGCTTACGGAAATGGCCCTGATTTTCGAGCAGAGATATGGACTTCCACAGTGTGTTGGGGTTGTCGCTGGATCACATATCCCGAACGTCCCCACCGAGTACCATGCTGAGTATTTTAACCACATGGGCTGGCATTCTATCATACTGCAAGGAGTTGTGGATGGAAACGGGCTCTTCTGGCATGTATTTGCAGGAAGTCCTGGCAGTATGCATGATGCTACAGTTCTACATGTGTCAGGGTTGTGGGATCTCATAGGACAAGGACTATTTCCTAACCACATCAAAAATATTGCCGGCCTTGATGTTGGCTACTACCTCCTAGGTAATGCTGCATTTCCGTTGCAAAGCTGGCTCATGAAACCTTTCTCAGACACTGGGCAGCTGACAGACGAACAGAGGATGTACAACCAGAAAATCTTCCAAGCAAGCGGTGTGGCCGAAAAGGCATTCAGTCGGCTGAAGGGACGATGGAGATGCCTCCTTAAACGCAACGACAGCCATATAGACCTTGTGAAAACTATGGTGCTCACATGTTGTGTCCTCCACAACTTATGTGAAGCACATTGTGAACATTACAGCGAGGAATGGGACCCTCCTGCTGCAGGAGAGCAGATTTTAGTAGAACTGCCACCGGAGGAAGATGCTGAAGGTGCAGCTGTGGGTGTGCGAGATGCCCTGATGCATTGTATAAACACAGAAAATTGTACGTCACCGTTATTTGATTAAGGCATATAAACAGCAGATGACTCTGGGTTTAAATCTGTTATAAAGAAATAAAAAACAAAAACTGAAATTCTTAGGGGTGTAATGATGCAACTCAACAAGTATGGCAAAATGTGAAAGCAGAAAACTGATGACTGAAAAGACTTTTTTTTATTTTTATAATACAAAATGTGTATTTCCGTCTGTATAAAATAAAATAAATTAAAGATTGCAAAAAAAATTTTATATTATAAACTAAACATACTATAGATGTACTGTATATTTAAAATAAATAAATGACAAAAAATCTCTGTAACAGAAACAGAGCTCCATATAGAGTTGGCGAAAAAGCCAAACTTCTGTGGCCTCTTTCTCAGGCACATAGGTTGGCGTGTTTACGGTGTTAATATAACATATACCGATATACCACAGTCGTTCGGTTTTTATAAACATAACACAGGTGAACCTTAGCAGCTCTTAACAAAAGAACAATCACACGAGATGTTCAAACTGTCTGTTTCCAGAATTCTGAATATATTGAAAATTTGCACATATCACATGGTCACATATATATATATTTTTATGTATCGTTACACCCATAGAAATTCTGTTTTTTTGCGTTTTTCCCAACGCATTCAGATTCCCAACGCTGGACCGGGAGTAACTAACTGCACATTTATAGTGTTTTCCTACTTGAACACAAGCAGTACATGGTAAAAGATGAGCTGCGGACCTAGCGAGCAACTGAGCCTTTTACCCTCGTACCAGCACCACACACACTCCCATGTCAGAGTCACTCATGGACTGAGACTGACACATTACCAAAATCACATCTGATCGAGTATTTGTGTATCTAAAAAGTTTAGATTCTTTAAAAATTGGTAGCTGTACCTAATAAAAGGAACAATAACTATAAAGGAGCTATAATCAAAGATTCCAATAAAACACACTGGAAAGTGTGTACTGAAAAAAAAACTAATTTTATAAATTATTAATGTGGAACTGCATTCAACAATAATCCAAAAATAAATAAAAATCAAGGGTTTTAAGGTGGCGGTTGAGGACTGTGGTTGCTGGCCATGACTGATACTAGTTGTCCCATAACACTGAGCAGTCCTTGGTTAAACTGTGCCAGAGTGTTGATAAGCTCTGCCTCCCGAATCCCAGCCGAGTGTTCCAACTCCTGCAGGACCTGAAGTCGTCTTTCCTCAAATTCCTGCTGGACTCGTTGCCGCCTGTCTTCGCGATCCTCTGCCATAAGGAAGATCTCTCTCATAGCGTCAATGTGGTTCGAGTATCCTCTTCTCTTTCCTGATGAAACATACAGTATGTGATAAATAAATGGTGCACACGACCACAAACAGGGCAAGTCATCAAGGTGAAAGTCATCTGGGGGCGGCTGAACACTGTAATCTACAAAATCAAAAAATAGTCACTTTAATATTGTGAAGTGTGGGTAAAGCTTGTTGAAGATGATTGGTTAACAGATTGTCACAGCTTTTCAGAAGTAACACCACATGAAAACAAGTGATGTGGTTAACACGACCAACATACCGGATCTCAGGAAACCTTTGAAAATGACACAGCCGTAACTTGTACTAGGCAGTTTAAACATGTCAATAAAAGGAGGAACAGGAAAGGAGAAAATGAGGAAGCAGGGTAGTTGGGTGGAGCAGAGTGAATGGCAAAGCGGGAAATACTGTTGTAAGCCATGTTGGCAGACAAGCACATACAGAAATTGGGGTTCAGATTGGAACATAACTAACAGTGTAACTGTTCACTAATAGTAGGTAATTTCACAGCTGAAATGTTATTTAGTCTTGTAACTTACAAAAAACAAGGTTTTCTGCTTGGAATCTAAGAAAATATGCATTGATGCATTTAAACAAATGTTAAAATGGGCTTTATGATTACAATGGAGTTTTTTTGCATAGAAATTGAAAATACAAAAAATGTGGTTAACTAGTAACCAGGCTAATGACATGAGAACTTCAAGGACTGTCTAATGATTTACTTAAAAATATCAGTCACTATCACAGTATTTAAAAAATATATATACAGTAGTTACAAGCAACGATGACCGGGCCCAAGCACTTGTGACATCGCCACCAGGGCGCACCACACAACCTGTGTGCCTTTTGAGCATTATCAGACCTCCAAAAAGACAACGCCCCCTAGGGGTGCTGCACAACCTGTGTGCCTTTTGAGCAGGCTAAGACCTCTAAAAAGCCCTGGATGCTGATGTCAATGTATATGGTGTAAGTTTAAGGCATCGTCACGATTGGATGTGTCTTTCAGGTGCACTTGGGTGCCGATGGTGCAGTTGCTTGGACAGAGTTTGACATGTATATATGCAAGTTCGTATGAGCCATGCAGCAAAATCGCCTGTGAAGGCTCCCAGGCGTCCTAATGGCCGCAGATTCCAACCTGTTTGGAAAAGGGGCCTGGATGATTGGAAAATAAAAATCCTTAGACATAAGGATAAGCAGCATAGAAGATGAATTGATGTTCAACAGCAGGTTGCTCATTCAATGTGTAACGCTGTTGAATAGATGATGCCAGACACTAAAATCTACACTGTTTTTCATACCCTACAATGGATGACCTTATAATTGTTTTTAATACATGAGAGAAATGGTTTCAAAAGCTTGTATTTTTTACTCAGAAAACACAGTTTTAAATGCAACACTGCTGCTTTGCTGAGCGTTTTTTGTTTGCAATTCTAAATACTGTGGTCATTAAAAAAAAAAAGGACTCAAATAAGGTGTTATGATACTTGTCATATCTCAAACCCTAATTTCTAAAACTAGTTCTGTGTTTTTCATCTTTAAAATCCATATCAGTATGGTTTAGTAGAGCTTTGACATAACATTCATTAATTTCCTGTATACCGCTTAACCTGTGCAGGGTCGGGAGGCCTGGAACCTATCCCAGGAGACTTTGGGCGGGGGTACACCCCGGAGGGGGTTGTCAATCAGGACACACACACACACTATGGGCAATTTGGGAATGCAAATTAGTGTAATATGCATGTCTTTGGTCTGGGGGGAGGAAACCGGAGGACCCTGAGGAAATCCACCATGCATGAGGAGAACCCATGCACACAGACCTGAGGCGGGAGCCATGACGTAAGAAACCACCCCAAATCCAGGGCTGATCTTACCTCTGACACGGGGCAGGTTCGGTCTGGGCTCCTCAGCTGTAATGTTACTGGACGCAGGAGAGGACAGTCCAGGAGACAGGGGAAGCGTTACTGGGGAACTGATCCTGGTTCTGCTCCGGTCATCCGCGTTATCAATACAGACTGAGGGAATAAACAGGTTGCAGGTTACAGCTGCAAAGGTAATATTTAAAGTCAGAATTTTTTTTTTTAACCTGATAAGACGTCTTCGTCTGTGTCTGCTCTGTCCTCCACGCCGTTAGAGCTCATGACCGCCTCCAGCAGTGAAGCGGACGACTCCGTCCTGCACGCGCTCTCCGCCCTGTGACCCAGCACCGCGTCTAACGCGTCGTACCACTGATTCGTCTTCCGGTTCGTCCCGTTCCTCTTGTTGTACTCCTTCAGCCTCCTGTAGTCCTGTTTGAGTTTCTTTATTTTGACTCGACACCGATCAGGGCTGCGGTTGTAACCCAGATCCCACATGCGCTGCGATATTTTCTGAAACACTTTTTGATTTCGTACAGTACTTTCCAGCTCTCGCTGAACCTCATCCTCTGACCAGATGCCTATTAGTGTCTTCGTCTCCTTGTTGTGCCACGGCTCAGTTTTCTCCATTTTAAAAGAAATAACTACTCTGTAATGTTTTACTTTTTTAAAAAAATGGCGGCTGTTTTTGTGTTTATGGTGTCGCGTTTTAAATGACGCGGTGTGTCTGACCAATCAGAAACGAACTGTGCTGCTAGTCCCGCCCCCTTGCTTTAGTACCCTATTGTGGGCCCAGCTGTCTGGTCCAGGTCTTCGTGTGGTGAAAAAGGTTCAACAAATAATACACACACACGATTCGCTATGTGCAGAATCACCCTGTTGAACACAAGAATTAACAGCAAGCACAACCATAAGTAGCATTCAGAGCAGGTTTTCCACTGACCCAAGACATTATCATTGCACTGGTTTGGCAGATCTTCAAGACCAGCAGAATGAACCATTTGGGATGGAAATGACAATATGATGGATAATGGAAATTGTTGGAATCGGACCTCTACTGGAAAGTGAGTAGATACTGGAGCAAGGGGAATCACAGTTTGAGCTGAAGATCCTACTATAACCAATCTTGTACCAGTCAAATACAAGTATAAACAGAGGCAAGGAGTGGGAAAACAACAAACAAATAAAAACCTTTGTGATGTGAACTGATGCCAACAGCCATGTTACAGGTGAAAACAGTGATTTGAGTTTAATGACTTTATAAACAATTATATAAAACAATTACCTTTTTAAAAAAAAAAAAAATCCATGCATTTTCAGTGTAAATTTGATTTGAAATATAGAGATCTATTTACAGTGTGTACTGTAACAGCATTTTGACTTGATTGGGCCGTTCACCAGAAATACACTTGGGCTGCATAGATTTTTACATTATTGCCTACATTTATGTTTATATAAAAAAAAAAGAAGGAAAAAGAAAAGGATGGAATTTCAGAGAAAAAGAAAAGTAGTTCAATTCCACATAAGTGCCTCTAACTATATTCTCCTCCTCCTCACAGTTTTGTTTTTCAGTGAGGCTTTTTTTTTTCTTTTCCTTTTTTTGTTTTGTTAAACAACTTAGAGACATCTTTAATGTATGAATTTCAAAAGAAAAAAAAAATCTGGGATTGAAGGAAGTCTTTTCACAGGAATAGACAGATTAGTTTCTCCCTTTCCCCAAATTACACTGTAAATAAAATAATTTACATAAATTGTCCTATGGACATAGAAACGTTAAATCAATACAACTGACACAAAAAAGCCTGAGTTGATGGGGAAAGGGAACGACTAGTATAAAGAAAAAAGCCTGAGAAGAAAAAGCCCATTCAATTTACTTTTATACAATAATTTACAGTAGTACAATTTTTTTTTTTACGAAAATGACATTTTCAGATGCTTGCAAAACAGAATCCAGATTATGTTACAGCTGAGAATTAAATAATTCAAGCACGATGCAAAGAAAAACAAAATGACGGCATGGTGGTCACATGAGTGAAACCAAACGAACATACAAACAAAAAAAAACAAACAAACCTGTAAACGAGGTAACTTTGGAAGGTGAACCCCAGTCCTTCAGGCTGCTCAGAAGAGAGACCCCCCCTTTTACTCTTAGCCCAGTATCCAGACAGTACATTATGATAGTTTCCTCTGTTCAAACACTTCTGTTTTAAATCAAGAGCTGCATTACAAATGTGGTAAGTCAATGCCAGAATCCAGTGTCACAGGCAGTGGTGGAACACGAGTGTGTAGGATTCTTTTGTGTGTAACCCACCCCTAACCTCCCCCCTCCAAAAAAGTAGTCACTTTATAAAAATAATTAAAAATGAAACCTCAAACTGTTACACCTAGGAAACGGTGCAGCAGGACTATTAAATACAAAAATATGTTATTTGTGTACACTCCCCAATTATTTAAACTTATCCTGGAGAGGAGAGGAGAGATCTGCCCCAAGCGTCAAAGAAAAGCTCAGGTGCGCAGTACAGCGGCCACAAGTCCCATAAGGCATTTCCTGCTTTTGTGTATCTATGGCTGATCGAGCGCTATGTCTTACGGCTGCTCCAAACCTGCTCGGGCGTGCTTTTGTGCTCAGAAGAGTGCTCAAAAGGGGACCGGTGGCCCATGGGCGATCGGGGGTCGTAGGGTGATCTCTGGTCTCGAGGAGAACGTGGCCCGCTACCTAAAGTACGCTGCTCCAGTTGCCAGTCTGAATGATAGCGGTAGTCACGAGAGGCTTTGTGGTGGCTATAGTCTGAGCTGGGGCGGTGGTCTGAATGGGAACGGTGCTCAGAGTGTACACGCTCTTTGTTGTTACTGTCTGACCAGTTGTCTCGACTAGAACGGTGATCGTCTAGTTTCCTATGTTTGCTGTCGCTGTAGTATCTGTGAGAAGGTACAAGAAGACAGTAATTAAACATTTTTACAAACACTGCGATCAGATCTCATTTCTCTGTATAAATGAGCATAATACTTCACACCCACATTCGAAAGTGTAATAAAAAATATTTACAGGATATATATTTAAATTGTAATGGCACTGCCAAAGCTGGCTTTATCTGTGGAAATGTAAACTAACTGTTCAAGAATTAATATGATTGCAGTGTGCATGAGCACATTTAATCTACATGAACGTAATTCTCTGGCAGGATGCGTGTGACTGACCTGCTGTCCTGGCGCTCTCTGTAGTGGTCTCGATCTCGGTGGTCTTTGCCATTGCTGAAAGACGAGTATGGTCTCTTCCTGGAGTCAGAGCTTTTCCTGTACGAATCGCCAGAGTGGCGCTCTTTGCTCTGCTCGTGGCTGCGTGAGGTCGAGTGGTGTCTGTCTGAACTGTAGCTGTCTCTACTGCTCTCATCCTGCTGAGAATCCTTTAACCTCTCAATGTCTGAAAACATAAAGGGGAACATCATTTCAAATGTTTACCAAGTGCTTTTACCATTCTTTTCGTCAGCTTTCTTTCTTTACACAAACCTTACAAACATTTTATACACACATTTTATACAACATAGCACTTTTTAAGAGAAAAATAATTATAATAAATATAATTAAATTATATTTAAATATATTGCGATTTCAATGATGATTCAGTTAGATGTCAAATAAAAGTGAGTAAATGCGGACACAACGAGAGAGTCATACCTGTGTGTCTAAAGGCTTGTGTATTTACAGTGCTAGTGTTTTGGTCCGCCGTCTGAAATGAAAAAACAAAATACTGTAACTTAAAAAATATGGAACATAGGTACATTGCATGTGCATGAAACGGTCATTAAACTACATTTCACCTAATACAGCGCTTTTGAAAGCAGGAACATACCTGAGCGTTTTCTTGTCTTTTCTTGATTGCATGCTTATACAGTTTATGCAATTTCCTTGCATCAAACTCCGTAAATTTGGAAACAAATATCCAAAGATTTCTGTCATAAAACAAGTCAAAGGTTTATAAACATGTTCTAAGTGAATTTCTTAATAATTCCATATTTAAAAAACAATTAACATGCAAGTAACTTCCATAGAAAAGTATACACACCTTCTCCACTGTTTGATGTGTTCAAGATTGGTGTACTCTTTTAGACAGTCTGTGATGTGGTCTCCAATTTTGATTAGGCACTGCCGAGTATGCTCTAGCTGCTCACGTTCAGAAAGACCTTTCTCAGGACGATCCAGCTGTTTTAAGGCTGCCTTCACCGGCCGCATGCGCTCTTTACACTGTTAAAACACACGGATAATCAATTTACTAGCGTTGTGAATTAAAGACACTGGCTAGCAAGAACGGGCTAGTTTCTTGATTATGGGTAAATGTTAATCAAAACATCCTCCATTAGATCTAAATAACAAGTACTACAGATATAAAGTGTGAGCGATTGCTTTAATGGGATGTTGTATGCTGATGTGAAAGACATTTGAACCCACGAATGCAAGTTGCATTCTGGGGTACTGGTACTGTGACTCACCACGCTGAAGGTCTTCTGGTCCAGCTCTTCAGATTCCTCAGAGACCGGAACATTCTCTCCTCCAGCAGTGATATGGATGGGCGTGTCTACCTTTTTGCTCTTTTCCCGAACTTCAGATTTTATCTCAGGTGTCTGTTTTTAATTTTTTTATCATTGAAACAAGCAAAAACAAGATGAGCTAAGGTAAATAAAGATTTTCAGGCTTTAACCTTAGCCTCATGCAGTACGTTATTATACATTTTCATAAAGTAAA
>JAQMYJ010000009.1:18466830-18485588 GCA_030014305.1 Clarias laeviceps
ACACACATACATAATCTTCAATTACCTTGTCTGTGGGAGACTCCTCTTCTCTGGGCTCCACCGGCTTGCTCTCCTTTTTCTCTTTGGATTCCTTTTTCTCTTTGCTGTCCCGAACTTCCTCTTTCTTCTCCTTTTTGATATCTTTCTTTATCTCCCTCTCTTTTATCTCCATCTCCTCTGGCTCTTTGACCAGTGGTTCTAGCTCTGGTTCCTCCTCCTCCTCTTCCTCCTCCTCCTCTTCTTCTTCTTCTTCTTCCTCCTCCTCCATAACCCGATCAGAAGCTCGTCCCCTTCTGTTGGGAGGTGGCTTGGTGGGTGGGGAGTCCTGTGAAAGTTACCGGAAAATGTGACACCACAACAATGCTTCTAACCTTTCATCCTGATTAATAATGTTTGCATCTCACAGTGATTGTCAACATTAAGGTTTATTTGAGTAAACAATAACTTCTTCTCACCAATAAATTTAAATAATTGTGGTTATTTAATTATAAATAAAACTTTTTTTTTTTCTTTTTAAAAAAAATTTAAGCAAACAAGACCAAGATAAACTCTTGGTAAAAAAAATAAATAAAAAATTGGTAAAATAGCTACTAAACAGTCTTAGTGTCTGGTTTTATATACTCCAATTTAAACTCCCTTAAAGCATAAATATGTTTAAGCATTAAGATAGAAAAAGGGTAAACTGGGTAAAACAAATTTTTAAATAGACTGCATGGACAATTCATAGACAAATAAAAGCAGTCCAATTAACAATAAAATACATAAAAACGGCCACCACAGCAGTAACGGACAGCAATACATACCTTTTCATCTTCCTTGTCATCCTCATCTTCTGAGCTCTTCTCTGAGGGAGGAGCAGAGGACAGACTGTTCACCACTTCCTCCACTTTTGTTTTCACAGTTTTGTTCTTCTTTCCACGTGGCTTCCTCTTTCGAGAATTAGCCTACAGCACAAAAAAGGGTTCCATCAATAAATCTGTTAATTTAAATCAAACCATTAAAAAGGTGAGAGAGCGAAAATGTCACAGGCACCCTAGGGAGGGGAAGTGGCTCCCTGTGCACTCAAGCACAAGCCATTTGTGGCACACAGTTTTCTCACTATAGGAAGTGCTATGATGCATATCTTCAGTGAATCAAAAAGGCAGTGTCAATGACCTTCCTATCATTTTACAGCCTTCTTAAAAGACTAACAGGGCAGCACAGCCAAGCGTGCTCTATGATTCATGTTAGAGCAAGACATTCACTTCAATTAACTAATCACATATTCTATATTAGTTTTACTTTCTTCCATCTTAGTGCAAGAACACACTGCAGCATTTTAAAGTGTGTTAGTAAAATTATAATGCTTATAGGTCGTATGACAGCAGTGTTACAGAACATTGGCTGAATAATATGCCACAACGATTTTATATACACAGTGTAAATTTTCTAAAATAAACACCTTATGTCTACATACAGTATAATGCCAGGGCAACCGATTAAAGCAACACACAAGACAAGCCATTAATTCCCAACAAGGTATACAATATACTGCAACTTTAGAAATAAAAGTTAACAGCTTTGCATACATCTATTGAGCCTCAAACATGCTAAAAGACATGCTCAAATATGTAAAGCTTTTAATTAACATGGTAAAATAGCCAGTCTGCGAAAATGCACAGGTAATTGATCTTATAATGGTGGGTGCCATCTTCCCACTCATCATATAGCATGCACATTTTGATCATAAAATGTTAGCAAGGTGGCTCATTTTGATTAGGAATAAACATTTATAATTAGTAGGTCAGCAGCAGTGTTAGTGACCAAGACGTCCATTGATGAGGATTACGTTAAGAATTTCTATTGCAACCTATGCATGATAAAAATAAATAAATAAACCCGTATTTGAATTTATACATAACTCAATCTTTAAATATGGTAGCTACCCGACAAAAGTCAGTGCTAGATATTTGCATCAAACATTAGCTAGAGCATAGCCAATACACCCCTGTGTTCGGTGGCAAATTTAAGGTTTAAAAGAAGAAAGTTCCCCACAGGCTGGATTTGTGGTACAGCTCAACATGGCTTGCCTGTTCATGTTACTAAACCTGAATGGGACTAAAAGAACTGCTGCCACCTGTGACAATAATTAAAGTGCCAGATGCAATTTGAATGCAAGATCACCCTTTGATCTCATGAGTGATCGTTTGCAGAGATATATCACAATATGTATGAATATTTTAAAAAAAGAAATGGATCCCAAAAAACAAATGCTTGTGTGTGTGTATACACACACCAGTAAGGCTGTAAAACTAAATAAAGCATCGAGTACAAAAGCAAGTAATGAGAACACATTGTTGAGTCCGACTCAGCACAAGAAGAAGTTCTCACCGTGCCTGTTTGCCTCTGGGCCTCCTTTTTGGCAAGGTCCTTGCTAAGTAATTTGATGAGGTAGTCGGCTCGTGTCTGGAGCTGTTTGGCCTGTGGCTTCTTATCAGGGTCGTCTGGTAAAAGCTGTTTAAAGCAGTAACAATTTACCAGATTATAATTACAATAAAAACAAAAGACCAGGGTTCATAAATTTATGCAATAAACATTTCTAGCGAGATAAAAAAAAAGCAAGCACTGTATTTTGTACCTTGTGGGTGAGGTTAAGGTCTGGGTCCATCTTAATCATTTCCCAGCTCCCATAGCCATATTCATAAATTCCAATAAGAAGGCTGGAGTCATCTTCTTTGCCCCAATCAATGTCAAAATGAGCTGCCTTTGCATGGCAAGGAAGCATATACCTGTGCAGACAAAAGTCTACTTAATTACAGACTGAATATAAGAACTAATAATAATAATTTAAATAAAACAATCATGAACAAGCAAATCTTTACAATTATCTATACAAATTTTTATGAAGATAAAAATAAGGTACCGCTTTCTCTCCTCTGGGTCAGCAGGAATGGCTTTGTGCAAAGGGGCCAGTTCCTCCTCATGTGAGATTACTAGCTTAGCATTGACTTGAACACCTGAGATCCTGAAGGTAGGTCCCTTCACCTTTCCTCGTCTGCCTCCTAAGAACACAAAAGTAAATATAGATTACACAATCATGTTCTCCAATGTACAAAGAAATCCACAACTAATTAATGAAGAGTTACTACAGTCATCAAACTGCATATAATCAGTTCATAATCTATATACCTGAGGTTTTTTCTGGTCCACATGGATTTTCCTTCAGGGTTCTTATGCATCCATTATGCACAATCTCTGCCAACCGCCTCAAGTCATGCTCCGACTTATCCACCAGCTCAGCGTCCCGGGCAATAGCATCCAGCCTGTTACATAAAGTTCAGTAAGGGCAAAGGAAAGGATGTGGTAGAAACTGTGCAAAAATATTAATTTAAAAAAAAAAAAAAAAAAAAAAAAAAAAACACCTTTCCAATGGGCCACCAAATTTCTTGTAACTCTTGATAAACCTATGTAGAGGGGGGAAAAAAACAAGAGTGAAATTAAACTTATGCTTTTCAAATAAGTTTAAGAAAGAGCTTCAAAACATTTTATTTTCCTGTAGTGTTTGAGGTTTTAGGCAACAGGGAGTGACACTTACCGTCGTATTTCAGCATCACTGAAGCCCTTGATGTTCTCTCGAGGAATAGTTCGTGGTCTCCCTCGCTTCTTGGGCCTCTTTCGGTCTGAACCAGAGTCACTTTCTGAGCCAGAATACCTTCTGTTCCGGCTCCGCCTGCCCTCACTACCATTAAAGCTTATCTAGAAATCAGGCAAATTATTCAATACATCAGCATTACAGAAACTCAATTTTACATACTTTTATGTATAACAGTTTTAACATTATGCCTTCCTCATGTAATCATCAAAGTGTCTGAAGACAAGCAAGATCCTTTGGCATGGAATTTTAGACCTTGAAAATTATTTCCACTAATATTTAATTTGTCTTATATAGCTTTCTTTTCCTGGCATTCTTCAATCAATCAAAATATGGCAGGCATTATAAACTGACTGGCTAAGTGTAATATAATTAAAATGACAAGAGTTGGGACTTACTGATCCATCAGTTAAGTAAATAGCATGAGAAATGGTCTATCTCCTTAACGATAAATAAAACCAGGAAAATTTACAGCCCCCTTTTCAACCAATACATTTTTAATCATTTTTAATGTTAACCAAAATTTATAAACACACTTGAATAAAAATTAATCCTGCACATTGCTCAGATCTTTAACTAGAAAAGCCTTTCTGGTTTTAGCCAAATCCACTGATGCAGAGGTGGTAGGACTTTCCCTCTAACCTGTTTGGCACAGTTCCTCATGCGGGGCAGCATGTAGATCTCTGCTAGCTCTTTCTGCCGCTCCTCTTCCTCCAGTCTTCTCCGCTGCTCTTCTGGGATGATTGAATCCCAGGTCTTCTGGTTGCCATCTGTGTCCATATCTTCCTCCTCCATCATGGAGAAGTTTGCCACCTGGAGGAGCAAAGAACAACTGATTAAAGCAAGTTTTGATACCACCCTAAAATCAGGCCATTGTTGTGGTCAGGATAATGCCGTGCCACAAGAGATTTAATTTAAAATTAATTTAACAAGACCTTGAACTGTGAGAGGAGCTCTTCTCCTACAGTAGATGGGCCAGGATCATTTTCTCTGGTCTCAGCTCTCTTCAGAATCTCATCAATATCCATCTCCTACAGACAAAAACAAATTAATATACATCACACTTATTTTAACTTGGTCTAAACAGTTTTATGCCGTTTTGTGGTTTACATGTTACTGCAAATTAACACACCTGGGGTTCTTGTTCTTCTCCCTCTGGCTCCTTAAAAAGTTCTTCGGCACCAAACTTTAAAATAGCAGACAATTCCTCTTTGTTGAAAGGAGTAGAACTGCTTTAAAAAAAAAAAGAATAAAAAACAAATCTAAATATACAATAAACATGTCAAGTGTGGTTCTCAAAGTGGGGTCTCTGATGACCTTTAAATGTGGGTTAAGTATATTTTTGTTGTCCCCCCCCCCCCCCGAGACATTGCAGTGTAGGCCACAGTTATCGTGGGAATCCCTAACATCAGCCCCCAAGAATATTATTCCATTACATTTTGAAGTTCCATTCTATTATGGGAATTCTAACAAACCAGTAATACTGAGCTGTAAAGTTACCTGGAAGGAGCAGCACCAGTATGGAGGACCGTTTTCCCTGTAGTGTCCATCCTCTGAATAACAAGGTGGTCCAGTACCATCTTCTTCTTGGCTCGCTCAATGATGTCCTCTTCCACAGACCCCTTAGTCACCAAACGATAAATATTTACCTGGGGGGGGGGAGGAGAAAAAAACTGCATTGCCAGAACATAACACTCAAACAGATGAGTTACAGGAAAAGATATGCAAATATTTATCTTGCTTTTTTGAATTATTTTATCTTGTTTTTATAATAAACTATTTGAAAGAAAATAACTTTTATACCCATCTCTAATCGTGTTTTGAGCAAACTAATTGTAAAAAGGAGTGTGTTTTGAAAAATGACTTATGTTTTACCTGTCTCTTCTGCCCTATTCTGTGAGCTCTGGCCTGAGCCTGCAGGTCATTCTGAGGGTTCCAGTCCGAATCAAAAATTACGACAGTATCTGCAGAAGCCAAGTTAATGCCCAGACCACCCGCTCGTGTGGACAACAGGAAACAGAAGTCCTGGATATTAAATAAAATACGCAAAAAATAAATAAAATAAAATAACCCACAGATGTTAATGTCTGGTCTGACAACACAACATAGAGTGTACAGAACAGAATTCATGCAAGTACCTCTGATCCTTCTGCATTGAAATGATCCAATGCCTGCTTCCTCATCTCTCCTTTGATGGAACCATCCAACCTCTGCAAGGCAAACAACTTATTAGCAGATTATTCCAGATGTTTTTTTTAAGAGAGCGAGTTACTTCATTGGAGGACAAAATCAGACAGTGCTACAGTACTCTAGTCACCTGGAATAAAAACTGGCGGCTCTTCAAATAGTCTGCAAGGATGTCCAGCATCCGGACCATCTGGGAGAAGATGAGCACACGGTGTCCCCGCTCCTTCAGCCGCACCAGGAGCTTGTCCAGAAGTACCAGCTTGCCACTACTGCGGATTAGGTGCTACACAAAACATGGGATTTCAGTTTTTTCTATGGCTTGATACTTGGAATTTCTGCGATGTCTGGAATGTCCTTCGGCATCAATAAACGTATCTATCCATCTATCTACTTTTCCCCAACATTTATTAATAAATATCTAGAAGCATGGACCAAAAAAATTTATTGACCCTTTCCTACTTTTAAGACAACACATCATACAAACTATGTATAATGAAAAATGTGTTTAATACAACAGTGAAAATATTAATATGACTAACATAATACAGAATTAGACGCCAGAACAATTCCCCAGAAAATAAAGGGATTAGCTCCTAAATATTAACGCCATTATTATCACATAAAATTGCTTCTACAGATAGGGTGAAATGGAATAAGTAATTCTATATAAGTTAATCTAAGAATTCACTCCTTTCTTTAAACATACCTGCAAGGCCTCTGCTCTGTTGTGGAAGTCGTTGTCCTCTGGTGGTTTGATGAGGTAGCAGTGATTACAGCACTTCTTGAGCTCCATCATGATGTTCAGAAAACCAGACGTGCTTCCTTTGGTGCCTTTGCTGAGTGCCTTGTAGTTTCTGGTCAAGATCCACCTATGAAAAATAGTGTAGCTCCTTAATCACAACCGCTTGACAAAGCAATCTGAATGCTGATAATGTACAATCACTTTACTTAATAGACAAGCAAAAGTGTGAGCAGTAAAGGGTGTACTTAATGCTTCATACTTGTAGTACTGTTTCTGGATGGCACTCATTTCCACTCTAAGGATCTGTTCCACCTTTGCAGGTAGTGACTTCTCCACATCCTTCTTGACCCTGCGTAGAAGGAAAGGCTCCAGCTCCTTGTGCAAGCTAGTGTAGCCCGAGTCTCTGCCTTTACCATGCTCTTCCTCAAACCGTTCCCATGAGTAAAACCTGAAAAGCAAAAGCCTCAATTAAACCCTAGCACAGCTGTAAAACCAAGCTAAGCCCCACAAGACAGAAATTACTGTCCATAATGGGAAGCAAAATAATTGTAACACTTTACAACTACAACTAAACAGGAAATTCATGTTTACGTCAAGTTAGCAGAAATATTGCAATGGGCTCATACTTCTCTGGCATGATGAAGCGGAGAAGTGACCATAGCTCTTTGAGGGAATTCTGCAGAGGTGTTCCTGTGATAAGGAGTCGGTGGTTGGACTTGAAGTCAATCATGGTCTTATACAAAAGGGAATCATCATTCTTCAACCTGTGTGCCTCGTCCACACCGATGAACGCCCAGCTCACGTGCCCTAGAAATGACTAGAGAAACACCCAGCAGCCAATTAAAAACTTTACTACTCAATTGCTGTACGTGTGTTTAAACTGAGGACAATTGAAATGAAAGTCTAAAAGAACCTAAGGAACTCAACAGGAGTAAAATGAAGATTTTTAAGCTCATGTCAAACCTTATCTTTCAAGAGTATTTCATATGTAGTGAGAATGATGTTGAACTTTAGCCTCTTGTTCTGGGCATGCATCCACTCATGTGTTCTGATCTAAAGGAGAACAGTACAACAAATATTAACACAGTTTCAAAAAGAAATCATTATTTAAAAAGCCTTGATATTTCTAAATAACGAAGACAGCTGACTTAAGCATCCAATTAGTTTGCATCCTACCATGTTTCTACTGCTGATGTCACCCAGGTAGACAACCACATTCATCTGTGGGGCCCAGAGATGGATTTCTCTCTGCCAGGAAGTGAGTGTAGACAAGGGTACCACCAAAAGAAACGGTCCATAGAGCTGGTGCTCATGAAACAGGTAATTCAGAAAGGAAATGGTCTGGATGGTCTTTCCAAGGCCCATCTCATCTGCTAGAATACAACTGTTCCCTCTGGCAAAAGAACATAATTATCATGAATAATAAATTGCACACATCAAACAAAAAAGTAAAATTAAATATTTTAATTTTAAGTGCAAAACAGTCTGTATGTTACATAAGAATATGAAATGAATTCTGGAGAACTGAAAACATGGTTTGATTTGAATCTTTCTTCTTATTTAACCATATGACAATCAATGCTCTTTATAGCATTTTCTTGAACTAATGAATACAGAACTAATCAAAGTGTGGTCTGTTTACTCAAATGCTATGTAACATTAATTAATGTAATTATCTATGTAACAAGAACACTGTACAGTTATCAGACACATTTCATAAACATTTAAGATCAAGGTGAACATACTTGCACCATGAATGGGCCATCCAGTTTAAGCCATCCAGCTGGTAGTCTCGAAGCTCAAGCCCTTCACCACCGATATAATGAGGCTGTTTCTTCATAGGCACAAACCGTGGCCTCAGCTTTAAAACCTGATCAAGAGTGCACATTCCTTTACTGCATGGAGCCATTAAAACGAGACTGCAGCACACAGATTTATTAAAATTTCAATATGCTTGGCTTTAGAGCACTCTAGCCTTTGGTCTGTTACCTTGCAGTCTCTGAAGGGGATTGTTTTGGACTGGTGGCGGCTCATGTACGCATCTATGCATTTCTGGAACTTTCTAGCAATAAGTGCTCCATCTTCCCAGCTGCATTCTGAATATGGAAGCCCTTGCCATTTGCATAAGTAGTCTGGGTAGCCTGCTGCTGACTTCTGATTTGAATGGCCTTGGCAAAATTAATGGAGTTATGTGGATTAATATAGAGTTGAGGTCAGACCCAAATAGCATGCAAATACCTAATAAACAAAATTATGGATCATATATCTATTTACCAATAATTCTCTCCACAAGCTGATACTGTGAATGCAGGTCATCCATGAGCTCCTGCTGGCAGTTGAAGTATTCCACATCCTCAGGTGAAGCTGCTTTGAGCCTGTATTTAAAAAAAATAAAATGTCTCTGGCATCCGCAGTACAATCAATCAGATACCCCCGACATACCATCAAACCAAAGATAAAAACCTTACCATTTCTTTTTTTCCTGCTCCTTCTTTTTGAAATTGTCCAGTTTTTTCATTCCCTTCACATTCTGCTGCTTCAGTGTCTCCTCTGTCTCCCAGGTGTTATGAATGTGTGACCAACCTTTCCATTTGATCAAGTACTGCACATCTCCTGGCTGCTTGTTTGGGTTAAAATTGGCATTAGGGTCTCCATCAGCCTCCACAGCATAGACTGTAGTGGTGGCCCCAGTGGCTGTAATAAATCGAAAGTAAGGTAAGGGATACATTTGGTGCACATGTGCAGCCAACAAACTTAATTTCCCCCTAAGGACTCCCTTGAACAAACAGAATGGTAATAAAATTCAAGTTACAGTATTTGTCACATGGAAAAACCACAAACTTGTTTAAAATTACTACCTCCTTTGCGTCCTATTCTCATGCACATCACTCTTTCCAGAGTCTCAAACTCATCCTCCTCAGGAGGTGGGACATCCTCTCCACAGACCTCCACCAAGTCATCAGAGTCCGTTTTCAGTTCCTCATCCTCTTTATAGCTAACATTCACTGTAGCTTGTCTCCGAGGTCCTGCCAGGGCCTTTTTGTAGTCGTCATCGTCCTCATCTGATGAGGCCGAAGGTTTCTTTTTAGAAACCTTGCTCTTTTTACCATTTCTGGCATTAGCCCTGAAGGTTCAGAAAAGCAAATAGACAATGACCACCACTATGTGACGCATAAAAGCATTCCATCCATATGCGCATTAACTGTCTTACCCCTAAGCTCCCATTTTTTCCTGGCACAAATTTACACAATTACTAAATATTCTCTTCTGTTTATCAGTTTAAACAAGATTCAGCTAGTGCGTTTCAGATAGATATCAAGATCATGCTACTGTGAACTTTATTTTCAAACATTCATTTCAGTTGGCTACCGGCTATTAAAAGTAATAAACACTGAAAAGATTTGACACTAATGAGGCTTGGCTTTAAATCCAATGCTTCTGAGAGAAACTTTATGAAAAATTATCAAATTTCTCTCATAACACTTTACTGTGTGTTCCAGAGGAAGAAACAACTGACATAGCAAAACTGATAGGATGGAAAGCGCAAAAGCTATTCAATGTAAAAAAAAAAAATAATAATAATAAACATATATATACAGATAGATAGATAGAACTATAAAAGTAAGATGATTTAAAAATAAGTGACATATTGACATACTTGTTGGGTGGCTTCCTGCTTTTAACTTTGTGGCTAGGCTCATAATCTGAAACAGACTCTTCACTGTTTTCCGCCTCTTCCTCAGCCGAAGAACTCGACGAGTCACTCCCTGAACCAGATCCAGAGCCAGACCCAGAATCCGAGTCGGAACCAGTCCTGTCAAACAAACAAACAAAAAAAATCATTCAACAGTTTATCACTGATTGAGAAATATCCTAATACCAAGAACCTGTGGATTTACTAGTGAATAAAGCCTGGACTCACCCTTTACTCCTTCGCTTTCTTGACGAGTCATCATCTGAGTCATCACTACTGGAGGATTCCTTAACAGTAAACTCACAAGAATTACTCAAACTCTGCTTTTAGAATGTCATTATTAATCCAACACTCTTGTACAATACTTCAACTCACTAATATGCAATTATATAGATGAGAACACATCAGCTGTAATGCTGCATTAACAAAACAAAAATAGCCAAGAGCAGAATAATAAAAGCAAAACTGATTCAAAAAAGCAATATGAAATGCTGGTGTGCAAAATCTACCTCATCTGAGTCACTGTTTGAGGAGCTTTGTTGCTGCTGTTGCTGCTGTTTCCTGAGCATTGCTGACCTCTGCACTGTCAGGATACTGGGATTAGACTTCCAAAACTGCAACAAGAAAGGTAGGAATATTTTAGTGCATACTGTTGCAGGCTGGATATTTAATGTGGAGTCTCTCTTAAAGCCTTTAGTTTAAAAGGTATATCCTGACTGGAAACGTTCAGCAAGGTTAACAATAAATAGAAGCCAGCAGCTGCTAATGAGCATGTTGTAATTTACATAATGCTAATAGATGTTCATGCCACTCCCCCAATTTCCAATAAAGCCTTATAAAGATAACTGTTAATATGAATGTTCCAGGTTAACAATGACCTCAATCATCAGATGCTGTGTGATGCTTTTGGAAAACACTGAACTCTATGTTCTCTGTAATCTGTGACCACAAAATGAGACCTTATTTTAATCTCTCAAACTAAAAGAAGCTAAGCCTTACTTCTGCAGAATCAATCTTGGCAGAGTTGTTCTGACCATTCTTGCCCTTGGACTTTTCAGAGTCAGAATCAGACTGGCTGCCCGATTCTGAACCACTTCCTGAGTCGCTGCTCCCTGACTGGCTGCTACTGGAACTACTGCTGCTGGAGCTGGAACCTGAGCCGGAACCGGAACCAGATCCAGACTCATCGTCCGAGTTACTGCAACAAACACACAACAGTTTATGTCATAAAGTTGCAAACAGACCCACATGTGCTTGTCATGGTTATTAACCGATTTTTTCTTCTTCTTTTTTTAAACATTTATGTGTCACTGAAAATTAGGTCAAATGAATTCAAATTTGCAAAGACATGGACACTAGCAGATTTTAAAACTAATCTCTCTTACCATATTGTAAACTGCACTAAAAAGTGCACATTTAAAATCACAAATTATATTGCATGCAAGCTAACAACACATTAAACGCACACATACAAAAAACTATTTAGATGCATAGTTGAATAATTTTCATTAAAACAGACCATGGATATCACACAACAAGGAGCTATAAATGAACACACCTACCAACCACAAAAAGAAATATATATCCATGTATAGGCATTTTATGGAACATAGTTAAACATCGACCACAAACAGTGAAAGCAGAAGGGCCCCTGATGAGATGCCAGTTAACGTTGGAGAATTCAAACCATATCTGCAGCTGTTAACCAGTCTAGAGTCCTTCAAATTAATCTCACCACATTCAAAACAACAGCAATGATTTGCCAAATTTGATGTAAAATTTAACAAGTATATAACTTTCTTTACCTGGACTCTCCACTGCTGTTGCTTACACTTTCATCTTCACTGTGGCCATCCATGGCTGTGGTTTAAATAACTGGATCTCCAACACAACCAATGTTGGCAACTTGGCCTGACCTGGTCCTCAAACACCCTAAATCTCCAGGATTTTATGATGCAGTTCACCTGTAGGAACATAATGAAATAGTTATTACTTTTAAATCAAGATAAACACACTAGAGTAAGCTTATTTTTACTTGTCTTACAGCAGGATTACATAATCATGCTGCCTACATAATCCGTTCCTGTTATAACCGAGTGATAAACGAAATTATACTTCACAGCTAAAGAATATTTCACCAAAAACTTGGTATATGGAAGCGAATTAAAACAGGATATAAAGTAGACGTTTGGTCAAATTTCCAGCTCACACAGTGAATATAAGAAACATTAGGAAATAAATGAACAGTGACAGAAGGCAAAATAAAAATTTCTACAATTTAGAAGAAAAAAAAAAAGGGATGCACTCACGCTTCATTTATTTACACTAAAATACTGTAAATAAATATTTGCGGCTAGCATTTGAGGGATGCGTCTTGTGTACAGCGACACAGGCCTGTTGTTAGGCCTAAGCAGCGGGACTATCCTGGACAATGCAGCCGGAGCAGAGCGCTGTATCCAGCGGACATAGCAGCAACACCCACCCTGGGGATGTCCATGCAGAGCAAAGCCGACAAATCAGATTATACAAGCTCTAACACAGCGCTTTAAACCCTAAACCTAACAAAAAACGATGTAGTTTCCCGTCTTAGCACGAATGCAGTTTACTTTCACCAATGTGAGCTTTACAATTCGCGGTACATTTTAAATTCAGCCTATCATCCGCTGCCTAGCCGACTGAGCTAACACGGCAATGCTCAAAACCGTGTTTTCTTGACAAAAAGTTGCGTTAGCTAAACACAGCTAACTAGCTAACCACTACCAATGAGTGCGGCGTGCTAGCTATTTGGTTAACACAATGCTTTAGCATCGCGAACGTGTAAAATAGTAAAAGGTCTATGAAAATGAATAAATACGTAATTAGATATTAATTAATCTTACACATAGAAATGAACCAAAGCAAGCAGTTATAAGTCGCTGAAAAAAAAACTGAACGAAATTATGTCTAAATTTAACTAGCAACCTAGCAGGGTATGCTAAGCTAAAAGCTAACGGCTAAGTAAACCTAGAGAGAGTTTTGGCTCCGAGAAGTAACTTAGCTGACTTTTCTGACTCTAGTTCGTATTATCTCAAACAAAAAGCAAGTAGAGAATGAATCTGTTAGGAAAATGCTTTGATAAAAGAGTGTTTAACTACGGGAGTGCTGTGGCTAATGCTAATTCCCGTAGTACATCACCAGGGTATTCTCAGTGACGCGAGTTCTCCTGAGCGATGATGGTCAAGTGAGTAAGTTCATAAAATACACGCCGCGACATTACTTATATATATATATATATATATATATAAACTGCATAATAATAAACAAATTTCTAAAGAAGTAGAACGTTGTAATGTGAATGAAGTTCTAACTTACAGCACTTCAGTTAGAAATAATAAAGAGTTGAGCCTGGTTTCGCTTTGTGTGCTGGTTACCTGGCTCCAGCGGGCGCCAGTCGGCTCCGGAGCCGAAACTCCGACGTCCTTTTTTTCTTGTTTTCCTCTCCCAGTTAGCGTTAGCGGCTAACCGCGGCTAAACTAGCGCCCTGTGTGTGTGGGGAGAGCAGTCCAAAACACAGCAACTTTTTCTGTCGAGCCAATTTCTGTTTTAAGTGCCCCTTTCCCGACTTCCAAGAAAAATGTCTGCGTTTGAATTTCCGTAATAATAAGAAAAAACAGCGAAGTAGGTAGCAGGCATTTCAGCCGTGAGTGCTACAACAGCCGGCCGCCGCCATGACGCCGTCGCGAGCTCACACACTCAACCGGAGCCAACGGAGATGGAAACCCCGGGCAGTGACGTCACCACAACCACCGCCACCATGCTGTGGGCTCCGGGGCCAAGTTGATACTCGTGCTTTAGTGGAAATTGCACAACCCAATAAAAAAAAGGGGGGAAAAGTCAAACAGTGTAGCTTTATATAATAATAATAACCTAGGAACCTGTATGACGTCACTAGAGTGCGGTTAGAATCCTGTAATATGAAGCCACTCGAGCATGACCACTTCATTTGCCTGAAGTTCAGCAGTAACAAACTCAGGTCCCAGAGGGCAGAATCACTAGAGAGGTTGTATATGCGATGTATAACATTTAGAGAGAAAAAGAATCCGTTCAGTCTTACAACAGGTTAAGTAATATATTTTTTAAATATCCATTTTAACATTTGATATCTATTATGACATTTGACTGTTCTCTGACAGTTTTTTCTTTCTTCAAGACAAAAGCTGCACTCCAGAGTATTCTAATCTTTAGTGTACATCAAATATTTGTAGTATGAGGTGTGATCAAGCCAAACTGGAACTTGTGATGGAATTTCCGTTCCATGCCATTTCTACATATTTGATCCATTAAAGGTGTTTCATAGAGGCCAGTGTTTCAGACATGAAGCAGGCAGTCCAATCATGGCTCTGGTGTACTGAGAATATTTTTTTTTACTCTGAGTGTATCCAAGCAGAAGTGAAATGCTGGGATAATAATAATAATAATATTAATATTAATATTAATAATACCTGTATTAATACATGTATTATGCCACTAGAGTGCGGTTAGTTTATTGTAATATTAAGCACTCGAGCATCAGGAGTTCAGGAGTAACAAACTCACCCCAGAGGGCAGAAGCACTAGAGAGATGTAGTAAGCACTAGAGAGATGTGTCATATTAAATCCTCATATGTGGTCAGTTAAAGCTAATTAGGATGGAATTGAAAAAAAAAAAATGCTTTAGAAGTTAGTTCACCCCATTCATCAATTCAACCTCCCACAATACTAACCACTATACCACTGTGAATTCAATTCAGTTTTATTTGTATAGTGCTTTTAACACTGGTCATCATCACAAACCAGCTTTATAGAATAGAAAAATGAAAATAGATTGGAAAAATTTACAGAAATATGCATGAATTATGATAATAAATATCAGTTTGTTCTTGGTGATGGTGGCAAGGAAGAACTCCCTGAGATGACAGGAGGAAGAAACCTTGAGAGGAACCAGACTCAACAAGAAACCCAACCTTATTTGGGTAATATCGGATAGTATGACCACAAATCAGTCTGTTATACAGTGGGTACGGAAAGTACAACTCTGTGACTGTTCTTGAATGGCCCAGCCAGAGCCCTGACTTAAACCCAATTGAGCATCTCTGGAGAGACCTAACCATGGTGTCCACCAACGTTTACCAACCTGACAGAACTGAAGAGGATCTGCAAGGCGGAATGGAAGAGGATCCCCAAATCCGGGTGTGAAAAACTTGTTGCATCTTTCCCTAAAAGACTCATAGCTGTATTAGATCAAAAGGGTGCTTCTAGTAAATACTGAGGAAGGGGTCTGAATACTTAGGCCCATGTGATATTTCAGATTTTCTTTTTTAATAAATCTGCAAAAATGTCAACAATTCTGTGTTTTCCTGTCAATATGTGTACATTAATGAGGGAAAAAATGAACTTAAATGATTTTAGGAAATGGCTGCAATATAACAAACAGTGAAAAATTTAAGGGGGTCTGAATACTTTCTGTACCCACTGTAATTATGTGCTATAAGACTAATTCACTCACACATCATCTATACCTCTTTATCCTTTAACTTTGTTCAAGTTAATATAAAGTCCAAACTTGCTGTCTTCCACTGTTCGGAAACAAACTGTTTGTGGGAATTTCACTCCTAAACTACTTAGCCACTGGAGTCAAAAGCCATCACAGAAAAAACTGCCAGCATCAACACAGTCCAAGGTCATCTTCCTGGTCATTTAATGGAACTGTCCTCAGTCACTACACACATCCCCAAACAGACCATACAGGGCAATCCTAAGCAGAAGTCAGATACCACCAAGCACTGAGGACTCCAACCAGAAGCAGGGAACCTTGTTATGTCAGACAGATCCGGAGAGAAGAAGGGGTCGGAATCACTGGCAACTCAGGAGTTCCTAGTCTAGCTCAACAGAAAAGAGAGAGCGAGAAAGAGATTTTACTTTGTGAATATTTCTATCAAGAGGATGTGGTAGTGCTCTCATCATCATCGTCGTCATCGTCGTCATTATCATCAACATTACCATCACTGTCATCATCATCACTGTCATCATAATCAGGTTAGCAGTGAATCTGGGAACAATCACAAGAGCACTAAGCATGTAGAGAGAATCCATCCTGAACCTACAGTAGACACAACCTAGGGCAATTTGGCATACTCATCCACCAACAGGATGAGTCTAGAAGACTTGAAGAATATATAGACCTGAAGAATATAAATTTAATATAAATATAAATCTATTTGAAAACTCTATTTGGGTGTGGGGGGCATTTTTATTTATTTTTTATTTCCAGTGTTTTCATATTTCGCTTTGTGACTATAGCAGTGATGCAATAATGTAATACAGTGTAAAGTACTTGTATCAGGTAATCCCTGATAAAGAGCACATTCAGTGTTTTAGCAGGCTAAATAATATTTTTTATATCTTTTTGAACTTTTGACTGCTCTCTCTTTTTTCTTTGCTCAAGACAAAAAATGCACTCCAGAGTACTCTTAGGTTCTTTCATCTTTAGTGTACAGTACATCAAATAGTGATATGTGGGGCATTCAAGTAAAACCAGGACTTGGGATGAAATTTCTCATGAATGAAGGTGAAAAAAAAAACGATTGACATTTACAGAAGATTTGAAGCACAGTGTGGCATGAGATTGTTAGCTGCAGTAAAATGAATGGACTTAAATACGGCCATAAGTCCATGAATGATGATCTTCGCAGAGGTGGCTCAGAGCCCATTGCAGTTGTTCCCGTGAACATTCAATGAGTGGAACTTCTGATCCTTGAAAATCCACGGGATACTTTATGCCAACTTGCAGAAGAGATGCGTCTGTCCATGGATACTTGCACATTACAGAAACTCGGCTGGGAGTTAATGCTATATTCCCAGTACAGTCCTGGCATTTGTTCTCTTATTCTGCCCAATGAAAAGTCCTGGTTTGACTTGAACACCCTTCATATTATTGATATCCTGCAATATGGGACACTCAAGCATGATGTAGAAGAAAGTGCTGCTTTAAAGAAAAGCATGCAGGTTTTTAGGCCTTTTTTGTGCTTACACACTTGAACAAATTATGTCAGGTTTCAAGCTTACCTACATCCTAACATATGGTTTAGCATCTTCAGGACATTATTAATGATGAGAGTTGGGAGCAGGGAACTGCAAGACAGTGTATCCCCAAGACAGGAGCTGAGCACTAACATATCACTAATGCAGTGATGCAATAGTCTCTAATAGTTGTGATATTATTTTCATCTTGTAGTTATACAGAATTGAATATGTGTTGGTTTACATCATGTTTACATCATTGCTCTGTTTGTCAGTGTTGGTGATCTTATTTATTATTGATTATCTCTTTTAATATCTTGGAAGTCAATTTGAATTAAATTATATGCTTATGGACATGAGACAACCCTTAAAATTCCAGGTAAAAAATAAGTAAAATAAGTAAATATGTTACTATACATTGACAATTAATAGAAGATCTTCAAAACATTTACAACTTAGTGTCTCTGTCAGATGTAAGTATAATGTAATTATGATCCTTAAAAATATTTTTATATGTAAACCATACAAAATATTTTAAAGCATTATTTCCAGCTTCTTAGAGTAGAAAAATTCAAGGTTTAATTCTAAACATTAAATAGAACTCCTATAATGACTGTAAAAGCGAGTCCATATTTACAATGGTTCAAGAACTAAAAGGACTGGGACGAAACAGCTGCATGGCCCAAAGAAAACCATTTTTTAGTCAGTTTTTAAATGAATTGGAGAAAAGATTTCAGTTTGCTAGGGAGCATAAAGATTTGACTTTAAAGTGGCAAAAGGTCATGTGTTTTGATTAGTTCAGGTTGACCCTGTTCCAGAGTGATGCGTGTATCAGGGTAAGAAGGGAAGCACACAAATCTATGCACCCATCATTAGTAGAGCCCACTGTACAAGCCTCTGGAGGCAGTGTTATATTCTGGGGTTGCTTCAGTTAATTTGGTCTTGGGTCAGCAAAGTTATGCAGCAATAAAATGAAGTCAGCTGATGAATTGAATGTATTGAATGTATTGAATGACCAGATTATCATGTCAATGGAGTTTTATGCATATTCCTGGACTGAAATTGTAAAAGAGTGGTTCTGGAAGTATGAGGAATCATCTTCATTCATGAAGAACTAAAGAGCTGGCTAAAGAACTCATTCTTTCCCACTGCCATCAGACTCCTAAATACAGGAGTTTACAGTCATGGTCTTTCAACTGTTTCTGACTATTGTCACAGACCTTAGGACATTCATTGTGGACTTTGCACAATCATCTGCACAATAATAATCACGAACAATCATTTGCACAAACCATTGCAGCCATACACTTGCGTAATTTGCACACTACGTACTGTTTACAGCTTATGTGGCAGCTACTGGTCTGTCAAATAGGGGAAGCACATTTTCGCCCTCACTTTCACGGCTCATTTTCACTTGAATGCGAGCACCTTCATTTATTGCATGCTCAACCCTGATCCTTCCCATG
>JAQMYJ010000009.1:18494426-18509083 GCA_030014305.1 Clarias laeviceps
AAGCAAACCATTACCATATATTTTGGGAATGCCTACATATTCAAAAATACTGGAAAGAAATACAAGAGGCTCTTGAATATATCTTTAGAAAAGACATACCTCTGTAAAGCAAATTGCTGTATTTTGGCTGTATATATTCAGATATAGTAACAGCAGATGATAAGTACTTGATGGGTGTGCTTCTAGCAGCCAGCAAGAAAGCAATCACACGTAAATGGTTAAACCAAGAGAAACCAACTTTAGATAATTGGATAGATGTGACTATAGAGATTTATATGATGGAAAAGATCACTTTTTTGGTCAATTTAAAGAAGAATACATTCCTGGGAAAATGGAGGAAATGGGTTGAATACGTAATAGAAAGAAGGCCTGATTTTGTGGCTATAAATAATAAATAAGAGATATGTACTATTCTATATGGAATTGATTTAGGACACATGTTCTTACCCTGGATGTATATAGTTTTCTTTATTCTCTTTTTTTTTATTTTTTTTTTATAATTTATAGCTTAAACATACTGTGTAATTGTACATATAAAGAGAATCCTTGGTTACACTGAACATTGTATGTAACTTGAAATATGTTCACAACAAATAAAAACAAAATAGAAAAAAAAAAGAATGGTGGATTTTAGTGCCTCAAACAACAGTTCTGTAGTTGTCTCCAATATCTACGAGTGGGTAAGAAAAAGTTTTGAGATTTGTACACCACCGATCCGGTCACTTTTGCTGTATGTCCTCTCTCAGGCACGTTAAAACCCAGCAGTAGAATTTACTATTGATGGTCTGGCCCCTGGGGATGAATTCTCACACAGTGGCTCAAATGTCGAAAAAGACAATGAGCATGCACTTGGTCGAGCTGCGGACCTGCCTTGGACATGATGGGCTCTTCCACTGTAAAGACTGTTGCTTCGTCTCAGGGTTGTACCCATACCCCCAAGTTTCGTCACTGGTAATAATCCTCGACATGAAGGACAAGTCACCCACCGCACGCTGATGGAGTTCTTAGCAGACTTTGATCCTTCTGCTCCAGTGGAAATGTAACCTGGGGATAAACATGGCAGCAACTCGACGCATGTTAAAATCACATGTGAGGATTGCCTGGACTGTTCCGTACATTGGCAGCAGTGTTGTGGATTGTTCTCCGATGATCATCATGCACAAATTGCCGAAGGGTCTCGACATTTTTGGGGGTTGAGCTCATTGAAACTTTTTGATACCACCCCATAGGTTTTATGTTCTGTAATGTTATGTTATGTTATGTTATGTTATTGCACACTTCCATTCAAAAGTTTGGGATCACTTAACATGTTAGTTTCTGATTTTTATTTCTTTCTACATTGTAAAGCAATGCAATAATCTCCTTTGAACAGGTAATGTTGAGCTGTATCTGCTACTCATGATCTGTAAAGTCTTCAGAATCCAAAGCGTTGTTAATTGGTAATTTACTTTGGTAACTTTAAATGAACTTCATGGTGCTTGATGGGTTTTGCAAATGCACTTGACAATATTGTTCTTGCAAGAACTATTCCAAAAAAGGATGACCTCAAAAATCCCCATTATTGTTGTTGAATGTAGAAAATAAATCACTAAACAAAAAAGAAATTTGCAAGTGATTCCAAACTTTTGAGCGTTAGTGTACATCACGTCACGCCACGCCACGCCACGCCACGTCACCACCTGGATTTAACCAAGCAGCTAGTTAAAAGCCTTCCACTGGCTAATTGGTGCAGTGATTAATATGGTATAATATGGCAACAAGTAATTTAACCCTAACTGATGCAGTCTTAATCAACCATATCAGATTGTATTTCCTGTGGCAAAGATGTTACTATGTTCCACTGAGGTCAAATTATTGTCCTCCATCAAGCAAAGAAAACAACTGGAGATTGCTAAAATGACTAAAATTAAACTGAATAGAAAAAACACTCCAAATTAGTATTTATATTAGTAATATTAGTAGTATATTAATATTGCATGATATGATATGATATGATATGATAGCTTGATGGCTTTATTGTTAGTACTTTCGCCTTGTACCTTCAGGGTCGGATTTGATTCCCACCTCTGGGCTGTTGCTGCTGATTCTCCATAAAGATTTTAACTATTTTCTCGATTGAGTCTTGGGTTAGAGGTGTGGCTAGGGTCCAAACCAGTGAAGGGTGTTTAACTACTGCAATATGCATGCACTGGCAAAGACAAGCCACTTTGTACTGTATTAGCTTGTTGAAGTGCTGTATGTTTTGTGCAGTGTGTAATTTGATTGATGGCTGGAGCATGCTGTTTGGGTGTCTACAGGAGTTTTAAACTTGGAACACAGACTTAAGCATGTCCTTCCATTCATTATGTTATTTTTAAACAGATCATCAGTGAACTTCTTCACATGGGCTGGCCAGCACTTGAAGTCCAAAACCTGCCTCCAGTCTTTGAGTCCAGGGTGAGGGCAGTTGGTAAGGACGGCTAAACCAGAGGTGGATGGTATGTCCTTTCTGTAACAACAAAAAATTAAGAAGACAACAAGTGATTCTGGTCTAGATAAAGGTAAAAAAAAATAATTCATACACTCATACACGCTTGTTCTTTCAGCTGCTCCCATCAAGGGGTCGCCACAGCAGACAATCCGATTCGCACATGACTTGGTACAGGTTTTTACACCAGATGTCCTTCCTGACACAACCCTCCTATTTTATCCAGGCTTGGGACTGGCACAGCAACCACTGGGATCTGGGCATTGGGTGGGGACTAAACCAGGGCCTTCTTCATGGTCAGTGAGAAACCTACCACTGTACCACCAAAGCACAACTCCTCACTCATATAGACTGCCTGGCCAAAAAAGAAACACAGTGGTATACGCTAACATTTCATTTGATCACCTTTAACTTTAAGTGTAAAATTAAAGCAACCACAGATCTTAACCTTTTTTTCATTGCTCCAAAGTCCAATCTTTTGTGCTCCCTATAGCAAAACCGAAGCCCTTTTTCCCCCTCATTATCATCACCAACAAGTGTTTTCTTACGGCCACACAGCTGATATCTCAACACAGTGTGTGTGTGTGTGTGTGTGTGTGTGTGTGTGTGTGTGTGTCTGTAACATAAATGTGATTTCAAAAGGCCATTTTTATCTATTCAACCTTTCCAAGCATTTAAGTGATCACTAGTCACAGTCATTCATTATTTTTGGACCACATTTCTTCAGTCCAAGTTTCAATAATGCATTACGTAATTCTTAACCCAATTAAAATCATTTGTATGTTGGTTAGATTTTTTTTTTTTTTTACATAAAACTCTTCACCGCTGTCTGTTATGTGTATGAAAACATGATTGCATGTGATCCATTATATATGGTTCACACATGATGACAAGTAAGTTGCAATGACTAAAATAAAACGTCTGTCAAGCATTTACCTGACCCAGTCTGTGGCTGAGATGATGGAGATGGATCTGCAACTGGTTCCAAAGCAACATTAGAAAGAGGTCATGCTGTAAAGTAAAACAGCTAGTTGTAGTCATGAAGGATGACTGAGGAAGGTCTGCCTGGTCCTTGGGTTGGTTCCTTCTCTCTGTCGGACCACAGTGAAGGTGTTTTGTCTGACCTGCTCCGCCTTAGTGGGTGCAGACCTGTCCTGTAGAGACGTGATATCTTTTATCAGTCTGGCTGCATCAGCTGGATCTCGAAATCCAAGGCTGATTCTCCCAGGAGAAAAAATCCTGTTTGTGCATTTTTACTTGTTATGAATAAAATTATTTAGTTATGCATCATAAATACAGTAAGCATGCTTTTATTTAATATGTTGATAAATGCTCAGTGGAAAGCAGGGATTAGGAAGTCTAAATATCAGCACTGGTATTTTTTTTTCTGTCTGCATTTTCTCACTGTGTCTGTCTAGGTTTTCTTCTACTTCAATAAACATACCTAATATGTAATGCTGGCCACAGCCTGGCATGGTTATGAAACTCCTTCAGAGATATTCAAGCTATATAAATAAACCATGCTAACATTTTACATAACACAGTTACAGTTAATCTGCACAAAACCTTTATTATGGCTGTACACTTTTGTTTTCAGACCCTAAACCGTAAATGTTAAACAGCCAAATAACAACAGAAAAGACAAACTATTGAAATAATGTTCCATAAAAAGTTAAATAAAAACATAACATATCCATGCCATAATTTTTTTATTTTTTACCATGGTAAAGGTACCATGCAAGTCCGATTGTACCTGTACCATGCTATATAGTTTATAATGTTTTTGATAGTACGATGGTATTTATTTACTGTTGTGGTACACATGCCACATTATTATACATGGTTCTATCATGTATAATGGGTACATACACATACCAAGATACAGTCAAAAATATGGTATACATTTATGATGCATAAATTGTATACATTAAATATATATATAGTATATATTAACCTTATTGAGGTGGTACTTTGGTTTAGTGGTTAGCACTGGCCTTTACCTTACACATCTAGACCAGGTACAATTCTCAGCCTGGGTCTGTGTTCGTGGAGTTTGCACGTTCTCCCATTGCTTGGTGGGTTTCCTTCCACAGTCCAAAGACATTCAGGCTTCATTAGAGGCTAATTGGCGTTCCCAAATTGCCTGTAGTGTATGAATGAGCATGTGTATGTGCATCCTGTCCATGGTGTACACTGTGATAGGTTCCAGGCCCCTGCGACCCTGTATACAGCATACTACTGGTGCTGGCTGTATTATAACATACTAGTATGCAGGAGTATTTGCTAACTTGTTATATGGTGCAGTATGTACAAATATATCATATTAGATATCTGCTGAACTTTGGTAGTTGCTGTGGTGATGTCTGAAGTACCATGCTAATAGTGCATTATATTATGGAATATAGTGTAGTTTATTAACTTAGTCAACCATAGTACATACAATAGTTTCTATTTTAAAAAAATTCTTATTGGGTAAATGTACTGTAGCAAGTTCGTTCATTATCATTCTTGCAGTGTGTTTAAACACAATAGAAAATGCAGCAGGCTGAAAAACAGCGGCCACCAGTGGTCAAAAAGTATATTACTTCTAGGTGGTTTAGCACTGCCGTTGTTAAGCGAGGTATTGTGGTTTCGAGTACCATCTGGAATGTGTGTGTGTGTGTGTGTGTGTGTGAGCAGAGTGGCGCAGCAGAAGCGTGTCAGTGGCTCTGTCCTGGATGTGTCATGTGAACAGTGAGGTACTTCCATGACATTCACTGTACATGTTCTTATTCATTTCAAAAGAAGCAGTAGGTGTATTCACTCTATCTATCTAGCTATCTATCTATTTTTTATGTAAAAGGACAGTACAACATGGATACCTAAATATAGATAAGATGGGGCTAAAAAACAGTATAAACACTTCAACAGTGGTGATATCGATGCCCTTTTTTAAAAACCTTTAATTGAATTATGGCAGCAGTGAGTAGTATTATGTTTCCTCTAAAGATGCTGATCCTATCATGTGACCACCAGAACAGAGGCCTTTGTTTTCATGTTGAAGTGTGTATACATCAAGGGAAGGAAAAATATATGCTTTTTTTTTTTTTCTTGGCAAACCTTTCTTTCTGAGACAGAAAGAAAATAAAATTTGTCTATGCCATTCAACATAATCCCACATAAGTGTAGGTGAAATCCTTCAAAATAGGCCTCTCTGCTTTCTACATCCAAATTTACCATTACATACACGCATCTGATCAGTTATTCTGTATCTGTACTTTAACTGTGTTTAATCAATTTAAAACAATTTGTATTCCAGCTATGTAAGATCAGCCCACTAGATAAGGCACTAAGCTGGGTGTTGTGGGTTTGAGTCCTGACTCCGGTGTTTGTGGTCAGCAATGCAATGTAGTGGATGTGTGCTGGATCCCCTAGAGTAATCTCCATGATACTGTTTTACTGAATTAAAGTGAAGACGTGTCCATGTAGTTCCTAAATAAAAGACCACAGAGGGGGGAGGGGGGATTCTACTATCACTAGCATTTTAATTCACTCCAGAATTTTAATTCTGCCGATAGTGTATCTCAACTAAAATTTGAACGAAGAAATAACACTCTTGTATCATGTATGTCTGAATCATAAATGTGATGTGCTAAAATGGCTATAAAACAAGGTTTTACATAGTAAACAAAATGTATGACAGGGTCACAATTCTCAAAATTAAAAAATAATTAAAATCTTCAGAATTGAATCAGAGTGGAGGCAGGGATGTTTTTTTCTCACTTTGCAACGGAATACTGAGAAGTAGAAAATTTCTAATTCCAGGCCCCTACAGCTTCTAAATGATAGCTAACAGTAAAATCCTAGACACTTTCTAATTACTTTATTCTAGATCAGACTAAATGTGACATTGCTGTACAGTATATTAGAGGATGACCTCAAAAGGTGAACAGTGTTTTAGGCAGAGGTGTAAAAATACACTCTGATTTGATTGATGTCAAATGTCAGAATAAGTATTATTAAAAATAATTATTATTTAAATAATTGCACAAGCCTTAGTATCTTAATGTAGAAGCCACTAGCCTAAATAATAGTAATTAATATAATATAATATAATATAATATAATATAATATAATATAATTAATAAATATGACAAGCTTTTATATCAAGGGGTGTTTTGTGGACATTTATTTTGTGTATGTAAATAAATAAATGAATAAATAAATAAATAAAAGAACAATGGAAGGAAATAAAAATTTAATAAATCTAAAAAGGTAAATGGAATTACAACGTGGAAGCATAAAGTGCTTAGATATCAAAATGAAGGAAAAAAAGATTTTATTGTTTAAATTTTGGGCACATCTGAGACAGAAATAATCCCACATGTTGATGAAATCCCTGTAAATTTGTGAAATCCTCTTTAGTTTCTAAATCAAATCATACTATATACAGGACACACAATGAGTCAGTTATTTAGTCTCCACATATTGTGATATTTAGTTTGATGTGTGTAATCCAGTTAAGTCCATTTGGATTGCTGCCCTTCCACAGATGCCCTAGTGGCCTAATGGATGGGGCACTGTCCTCCTAAGCCATGGGTTATTGGTCTGAGTCCCATCAAATGTGACAGAGGTTAGCAGAGTGGTGCAGTGGAAGCGTGCTGGGCCCATAAACCGAAGGTCAATGGATTGAAACACTCCTCTGATGATGACAAAATGCACTTTTTCATCTCAATAAATCTAAAATGCCTAAATTCAGAGGTTTTATGTTGTAAACAAAATGTGCTACAGGGTCACAATTTCCAAAAATGTAGAAAAGAAAATGTAATTCCTCAGCAGATTATAAAATTACTAATTCCTTTACCCTGGATCAGACTAAATGTGACACTGCTGTATATTCTTCAGTGTATGATTTGAATTTCTGAAAATGATGAGGAAAGATAAGTATTTTAGGCAGGGGTGTAACAATACCAGGTGTATTGTTGAGACCATTTGTACTGCATCATAAGACAGTGACCTCCTTACTCAGGAATTGTTGTTTCGAGGGTTAGCAGAGTGGCACATGAAACATGCTTGGCCCATAACCCAGAGGTCGATGGATTGAAGCTATTCTCTGCTTAGCCCTGCAAAATGTGAGGCCCTAATACAAACAATGTCATAGATTTGGTTCTATTCAGTTGCAATAAAGATGTATCCTGTGTTACTTTTTTACATTCGTAACAAGACAAATTATTATTTATTTCACTCTCCAGACAACGCATTCTTAGAGTGACCATACTAAAAAAGTCTCCTAAGCCAGGGATTGTGGGTTTGAGTCCCATCTGGGGTGGTTGTGGTTAGCAGAGTGGCGCAGCGGAAACGTGCTGGGCCCATAACCCAGAGGTCGATGGATTGAAACCATCCTCTGCTAAGACCTGTGCTTTTGAATCCCCTAATACAAACAAGGTCTATGATTCTGTAGTGTTCGTTAACAGCAAAGGGTATCATGTGAACAGTGAGATTCACAACTAGACACTTCCTAGTTCCTCTTCTCTGAACCATACTAAACATCTTTTAATTTTTCACTGTCTAATATTTTGTTATTTCTTGATTTCTTGATGAAATGAAAAATTATGAGCATTTTTGTACGGATCACATAATTCAATCATAATATCAATAAAAAATGTTGGTGAAATCCTTCGATTTGTAAACCCCATTTAGCATTTTATATACACACATGGTGAGTTATTGTGTCTCCACATAATCTGATGGTGAGCCTGATTTGTGTAATCCAGTTGGGCCCATTTGAGTTGCTGCAACAGCGACTGAGCCCTAGTGGCCTAATGGATAAGGCACTGTGAACAAGTAATTTTTCACATTTATTTTACTCTAAATGAGTCAAAACATGATATTATACCAGAGAACATATTCTTAGAATGACAATCTAATAAAATCATGAAATAAAGTTTTACCATCAAGAAAAATCTTTTACACAACTAAATGAGAAATATAAACAAAAGGATCTGTTAAGATCAAATATAAATAAAAAAATGCAAAAATAAAATTGGCAAGCAAAGAAAAAAGATTTTTTCAGCACATTATAAAAAGTGAGTGGCGCATGGCCAAGGTCAATGAATTGAAACCATCCTCTGCTTTGAATCCCCTAATACAAACAAGATCAATAATTTGGTTCTATTTATTTACAGTAAAGCTGTATCATGCCAGGGGTAGCTCAGTGGTTAAGGCATTGGACTACGGTTCGGAAGATCCCAGGTTCAAACCCCGTTCCCATTGTTGGGCCCTTGAGCAAGGCCCTTAACCCTCAACTGCTCAGATGTGTAAAGAGATGAAAAAAAATTTTTTAAGTCGCGCTGGATAAGAGCATCTGCCAAATGCCTAAATGTGTACAAGTACTTTTTCACATTCATAATGAGACAAAACCTTATTCCATCTGCAGTGTTTGAGGTTAGCAGAAGTGTGCTGGGCCCATAACCCAGAGGTCGATGGATTGAACTCATCCTCTGCTAAGATCATGACCACTGAAACCCATGGAATTAAGTTATCGCTCCACTGGATGTTTTCATGCTGCCCTTTCATCCATCCCCAGGATTATCAAGACCTTTTCACAGGTCCTCCAGGAACCCCACACCTAACGACTCGCCATACTCTCGCTGGTTGCTACATCTTAATGACTCTCCCTAATCTCTCTCTATTGCTGATTCTTCTTAACACCTTTCTCCCTCTCCTCCTCTCTAACGACTCTCCCTCCTACTCTCACCTTCTCCCTTGTTCACCTAACAAGCTTTTTCAGACAGGCTACGGTCCTTGACTCTGGAGGATACAAATATATGGAACTTAACAACTTCCCTCAGACTGAAGAAGCTACTTGAAATAAAAGTGAAATGTTTCTACCTAACAAAAAATAACTCAACATAACATAACTCAACTCCCAGATAACCTCACCTGGATGACTGAGAATCTTTACAGACGTATCTAAAATGCAATTTTAAAAACTGCAAGGATAGTGCTTAAAACGGTCATATTTGCAGAAGAAATGTCAGAAAAAATTATTATTTATAAATAATTATCATTATCTGAGATCACATAAACATTTGATGAAGCTGCATTGTATTAAAACCATATTCTAGAGGTTGATGAATCATAACCACCCTATTAAGTTTAAAATAAATAAATAGACAAATTATTGCTTGACATTTCTGCTGCACAGAGAGGAACAAACACACACACACACACATGGTGTGTCTGAAGTTCTCTGTTTATTATCAGCCAAGAGCATATTTAGGCTTTTGGCCTGGTGCCCTGTGTCATGTATGTCCAACACATCAAAAGAAGAAAAATCATTAACATGTAAGTCTTATGGAGACCCGGAGACAGACAGACAATAGGAAGCACATTAGCATTATCTGGTAAAACAAAAGGGTTCCAGCAAACCGTTTGCATTAATATTCATCCGGACATGGGCTACAGGAAGTACATATTACCATATAAGGAATGAGGAATCACAATGAGGGGGTTGTTTTTATGTTTGTTCACACAATAGCAGAAAACCGAACACATCATCTGTTAGGACCAAGCTTTTCTAAGCACCTAATTCAATGTGAGTTATTTAGTTTTAGTAGTTTAAAATAAAGATGTATCCTGTGAATGTATCCAGTAAGCTACTTCCATTACATTTAGAAAAAAAAATAATGAAGACTATCTCTTGGAGAAATGACACTTCTTACGTTGATCCATTTTGACAAAAACAACCATCCGACCAATCAAAAATATTTTCTTATCCTGTTATGATAATCCACCAGCCTCATTAGCTTAATGAAGAAGCCAGTGGCCTGGAGTGGCGTCAAACAAACATGAATGGTAAACAAAGTGTTGCATAAACAAATGTTTGTTTTTGGACAATCAGCTTATACGTACACATATTAATTTGTTAAATCTATGTATAACACTGATGTTACAAATTGCTTGTTAGGGCAGAAAGTTTATAATCCATTATACTCAAAAAAATATTATATAATATAACATGACATGACATGACATAACAAGCTATTATATTTAAGGACATCCTGAAAATTTGAGCATGGTTTGCAGAGTGAATTGAGCATGGTTTGCAGGTCAATTGAAATGACTCTCTGCTAAGACCTATGACTTTTAAGTCAACAGAATTAAGATAAGTACTCTCCAATGTGTTATTAACAACTACAAGGATAGTTCTAAACCATCATCTTTGCAGAAGATGTGTCAGAAAAAAAAATACTGACTGTGATCTGAGATCACTTAAATATTTGATGAAGCTACATTGTAACCTCTAATCATAATCATAACATTGAGGTTGATAGATCAAAACAATCTTCTGCTTATCCAATGTCAGTGATTTTGTTTTAGTGATTCAAAATAAAGATGTATCCTGTGAACAGAGAGGTACGTCCATGACATTTTGCACTAGAGATTTTCTAATTTCTTGGATCTAAATCAGACTAATTAAAAGAACATAGGGAGAAAATGTAAATAAGAGACATAGATAATTTAAAGGAATGACACAAAGTGTTTAAGGATCAAAATGATACAGAGAGTCAAGTGTTTCAGTAATCTAGTAACGATAGACTCTGGTCACAAATAGATTTCTTCATTTACTTTAGATCTGGCTGAATGTGACACAGCAGTATATTGGAGGATCTATTCATATCCACACATGGTGAGTTCTTCAGTCTCCACATAATGTGATGTTGAGGTTAATGTGTGTAATCCAGTTGAGACCGTTTGTCTTGTGGTTAAGCCTCAGTGCACTAACAGGTACAGTCATGTTCAAAAGTTAGTATCCCTTCTTTTAATTTTATGTTTTTTTGTTTTGTTTTTTTGGTATAAAAACATAGTAAAAATCATCCAATTATGGCAGGTCTGAATTAGGCAACAACCTCAGACTAACAACATACAACTCTTTTCACCATGTCATTATTTATGTAACCAAAATGATGCCAAAAAAAAAGAAAAAAACATGTGGGCAATAGTAAGTACCCTCATACTGTTTTTACAGGATTTAGGAGGGTCAGTTGCAGCCAGGTGCTTCTAATCATCAGTCTTTGATTCATTGATCATCAGCAGGTATGCAGACCTCGATAAAAGCAGACAATTTGGCAGTTTGCTGGTTTAAAGCGTTCAGGTGCGTGTTAACACAATGCCAAAAGTGAAAGACTTCCCAGCACATTCACCCATGTGATGCTCAGAGAAATACAAAATAAAAGCAAGTGCTACATTTCAGACCCTACAGGCCTCATTGAGAAAGTTAAATGTTAAAGTCCTTGCACAATTAGAAGAAGACTGAACTAGTACGGTTTGTTTGAAAGAGTTGCCAACATTCCGACAGCTAAAACTTGGTAGAAAGTGGGTCATGCAACAGCATAATGATCAGAAGGAGAAACACAACAGTAAATCTACAGAATGGCCAAAAAAATAAAAGAATCAAGGTTTTTGTAAGTCAAGGAGTCAAGACACTGGCCTCCTAATAATAATAATTCAATTACTTGTGACATGTACCTTACAGCCAGGATATAGCATCCTTGGAGCAGATAGGGTTAAGAGCCTTGCTTAAGGGCTCGACAGTGGAAGGCTGGCAGTGCTGGGGCTTGAACCCCCAAATCTTCCAATACAGTAATCTAGTAACCCACAGCCTTAACCAATTGAGGTACAACTAAGCCAGGCATGATGAGTTTGAGTCCCAACTGAGGTGTGTGTGATCAGCGAAGTGACGCAGCAGAAATGTCCTCGTCCCACAACTGACAGGTTCATGGCCTGAAACATTCCTCTGCTAAGACCTTCCTTTTCAAAGACATAACACACACAATGTTTAAAATGTAAGCATTTTAAATGATAAAATAACATGTAATGTTTGTCTGACATTACTGGAATTATGTTAAGAACTATTGAATGCATTATTAAAACCTGCATGGAAAGGTGCTGAACTGTCAAGATAAATGTTTTAAGCAGGGTTTTAACAATACGCACTGGTCACAAATAAATTCATTTTGATGGTCAGAATATTTTGACTGAAATTTAAATGAAACCTGAATTTAGATTAGATTAGATTCTATGTTGTCACTGCACATGTACAGTATGATTGAAGATGAAGATGATTATGAAAATTATTTTTATTTATTTCTCCAATTACATTTCTGCAATTTTTCCTATTGCAGTAATATCTTTGTATCTTCCTATCTTTCTAATCTATCCACCCTTTATTGTTTAGGTCACGAACAGTCATATAAGCATTTCATTGCATATCATATTGTGTATTAGCATATAAAATTTTTATTTTTAATATACACACATGATCAAGTTTTGTGCCTCTCCTTAATGTGCTGGTGAGGTTGATGTTTATAATCGAGTTGAGACTATTTGTACTGGGGCAGTGGTGGCATGGCCCAGTGACCTAGTAGATGAGGGACTGTCATGCTAAACCAGAGTGTGGGTTTGCTGCAGAGTGACGCAGCAGAAGCATTCTCAACTCATAACCCAGAGGTTGATGGATTGAACACATCCTCTATTATGACCTGCAATTTTTAAGCTCCTACACAAACAGTGTCAATAATCCTCTTCTGTTCATTCACAGTATAGACATAGGCTGTGAACACGTACTTCTGTGACATTCATAACTAGACACATTCCTATTAATTTCACTCTAAACCAGACTAAATATGACATAATATTATACTGAAGGACATATTCTTAGAATGACCATCCTAAAAATCATGATTTCAAAACTGAAAGCTAAATTAAAGCAAACGGGAGAAAAATCACTAAATCTAAATCATAACAAAGAATGGCAAAATGTATAATGTCCTTAAATGTCAGAAAAAGTGAAGTGTTTTAGGTAGGGGTTTAAGCATACACTCTCGTCAGGAGTAGATTTGATTCACCACACTGGCTTCATGATTTAATTGATTTTGATTCTCAGAATATTTTTAATGAAATTTGAACAAATTAAATTTATGACTTAAGTAATTAAAGTCATAACGAGTGCAAAACAATGCATATTTTGACCGTTTAAAACTTAATTAATCTAAATTAGCAAAAACAGGTTTAATATCATAAACACAAATAAGCTACAGGATCACTAGCAGAGTGATACAGATTTATTCCATGAAAAGTGAGAATTTTTTTTGTACGACAACTTTTGCTTCACATCTGCGACAGAAAGAAAAGGAAAATAATCAGTGTAATATAATCTTGTATTGTTGGTGAAATCCTTATTAATAATTAGGCATCTCCTGTTTTAAATCCAAGTTTCACCTTATATACACAAAAGTGGTGTTATTTTGTCTCCATGTAATTTTTGATGTGCGTAATTCAGTTAAGACCATTTGAGTTCAGGTCAATATACTGCAGATAAGCCCCGGTGGCCTTATGGATAAGGTACTAGCCTCCTAAGCCAGGGATCGTGGGTTCAGATCCCCTTTGGGATCAAGTGGGTTAGCAGAGTGCAGGAGTGTGCTGGGCCCCCTAACCCAGAGGCTGATGAAGTGAAACAATCCTCTGCTAAAATTTGTGCCTTTTAAGCCCTAATACAAATAATTCTTAAATATTAAAAATGCCTTAGTTTAAAATCTGAACATTTTAATTATAAATAATGAAAAATAAGGTGCTTTTTTGGCTGTGTTGACCTAAATGAATTTAAAATTGATATACATGATTTTTCATATTGTAAACCAAATGTGACCTGTCTGTCATATTTGTGCCAAGGAAAGAAAACATTAAAATCACTGGAATTGTGTTAAGAACTGTCAGACACATTATTGACTGGAAAGTCCTGAACTGTCAAGATAAATGGTTTATCTTGATGCAGGGGTGTAACGATAAAATCTGGTCATAAATAGAATTAATTCTTTTTGATTATTTTAGAATATTTTGACTAAATTTTTAAATGAAGAAAGATATATTTATTTTTTTCTGCAGTTTCTAATTGCCAATTTCATTCAGAAATTCACACACATGCTGAGTTATTCTGCAATCCTATTCGGCATCTATGTTTTTTCACTTTGTAAGTGGAATGCACTTCAAGTTCAAGAATTAGTTGAAGTATCTAAAATTTTTGGTGAAATCCTTTAAAAACGTAGGGGTGTTCAGTTTGTAAATCATAGGTTAACATACAGTACAGGCCAAAAGTTTGGACACACCTTCACTCATTCAATGTGTTTTCTTTATTTTCATGACCATTTAC
>JAQMYJ010000009.1:18509183-18520210 GCA_030014305.1 Clarias laeviceps
GTCATGAAAATAAAGAAAACACATTGACAGATAGATGAGAAGGTGTGTCCAAACTTTTGGCCTGTACTGTATATACAAACGTGATGAATTATTCAGTCTCCACATAGTAGATAATACACTGCTTGGCCAAAAAAATAAGTCACCGTTTCAGAAGGGTAATTTTATTGGCCTGTGTCAAGTGAAGACAACAGCTGTAGAGATTTAAAATACACTAGAATTGAGTTATGAGCTGTTATGAGGATAGGGCAGAACTGTCATATTCGCTAGAGAAATATGATCCGAAAAAATTGTGTAGTTAATAGTTAAAATAAGAGGATTTCCAATCACTCAGTGCGATAAGAACTAACAGGATTGGGACTAAACAGCTTTGTAGTCATAAGAAAAAACACTTGTTAATGAGACTCATCAAAAAAAAGGTGTCAGTTTGCTAGGTCATGTGGTCTGATAAGTTCAGTTTGATAAAGGTCATGTGGTCTAATAAGACCAGATCGACCCTGTTCCAGAGCATTGGCGTGTAAGGGTAGCAAGGGAAGTGCATGAATCAATGCAGTTATTATGCATAGTGGCCAATGGTAGCCTCTGGAGGGAGTGTTATGATCTGGGGCTATTTTAGTTGGTCAGGTCTAGGCATAAGAATGTTACACGGCAATAAAATAAGTGGTTTGGGGAGCATGAGGAATCATTTTCACACATAAACTGGCCACCCGAGTGTGTGCCATAATCAAGGCTAAGGGCAATCAAATGAATATTAGAGTGTGTGACTTTCTGGCCAGGCAGTGTATGTGTTCTTATGATGTGTAATCCAGCTGGAACAATGGATAAGGCACTCCTAAACCAGGACGTTTAGGTTCTAGTCAAATGTGGGATGTGTGAGTGTTTATCAGAGTGGCACAGTCAAATTGTGCTAGCCTGATAAGACAAATATCAATGGTTCAAAACCATCCTCTGCTGAGGCTTCTATATTTTAAGACATTTTTTATTATGAGATCTCACAAAACCCCAAATGACTTCGGGTCGCATGCTTAAAAACAAGATTTAAGTCCAACCTTCATCCTCTAGGTTTCCAATCAATCACAGACAAAACTATATTCTTGGAGCCAATCATAACATAGAAGGCGGGATTTCTTAACCTCACACAGGGTCATGCAATCCTCACCAGTTAATCATTAGAGTGCTTGTCTAGAAATTCTTACATTGATCCAGATATTTTGTCACCCTTTTTGGCAAAAAAAGTTTTTTTTGTCTTCATTTATTTTTTTCTCCAATCATGATAATGCACAAGCCTCAATAGCCTAATGGATACACCATTGTTGGTTAAATCCCCCCAAAAAGTTTCCAAATCCTAGTTAAACATTATATACGCATGTGATGAGTTATTCTTTGATGTGTGTAATCCAGTTGGGATCATTTGTATTCCCGCTTGCCTTGTCAAGTTCCTGGCCTAATGGAGAAGGCCCGTGCCTCCTAATCCAGGGATTGTGGGTCCAAGTCCCATCAGGGGTGGGTAGGTTTAGAGGAGTGGCGTAGCAGAATCGTGCTGGGTGCAAAACCCGGAGGTCGATGGATTGAAGCCAATCTTAGTTAGCGGCAAAAAGTTTTAATCCCTCTAATGCAAAGCAGGGTGAGGCAGCATCAATAGATCTGAGGCACAATTTAATGAGGCAACTCCTTGTAATTCACTTGCTTAATCTATAATTTTAGTGTTACAAATTGCTGGTTGAAGAAGAAAATATGAATCACTCCTCACTGTAAGCTGTTGACAAATATGCTGATGTTTTTCATACTTTGTATGTTCAGTAAAAAAAAAAAAAACACCCTTCAAGTCTTTGCATTACTCATTATGAGGTAAACTGAATGCAGAATTTTCTTTTGCAATGAAGACGTAAAGGCAAGTAAGCCAATGATTGCAAGTTCAAGTTCCATCTGGGTCAGAGGTCGGCAACCCACGGCTCTGGAGCCGCATGTGGCTCTTTCATCCCTCTGCTGCGGCTCCCTGTAGCTTTGGAAAGTAAATAATAAGTATTTAATTTATGGTGGTTTGTAAAATAAAAATAAAATGTGTGTGACACCCACCGGTATGCGATTTTTTGAGCTTTTTGAGACAGCTGACTGCTTGATCCAGTACACACAATGAAAGAATGACGGCACACAGAAGCAGAAGGCATTTTTGGTTTGCTACAGGTGAATAATTTAGGTTCGGCTTTTCATTTCATAAATACATGGAGGACTCAAATAAACATTATAAACATTGATATCATAAAGGTAACACACTACTTTTATACATATAGCATGAACGTAGAAAATGATATATGCAGTGTTATCTTCATTTTAGATGTCAAAAGGGTTTTGTGGTTCCCGGTGTTTTCGTTTCTGTAGGTAACGGGTCCTAATGGCTCTTTGAGTGTTTAAGGTTGCTGATCCCTGGTATGGGTTGTTTCTTCTGTGAAATGTTTCACCTGAATGTATTCTCTATGCTTTTTCAACAAGACTGAGCATGAAAGCTGTGCATGATGTCATTCTAATGGTATTCATGATTACTTCATGTGAAGTGGCTCGAATTACCCATCCTTACCTCCACACCTTGTAGAGTAGAACACAACAGACAAAATAGCAAGTGGTAAAATAGGCCATATCTTAAGTAGGCCATTTCCAACAGGGTGCTGAGTGAAGCGTGGGATTAGTCTATTTTAATTTGTAGGAGGGAAGAAAACAAAGCTGCAAATATGCCAACACCTGACATCTTCTCATCAACCAACACAGAGCAAGTCGGCCCTTTAGGAATGTGGATGCATTACTTGAGAACAGATTACATCCACAGAAAGCATAAAAGCAACACTAGAATACTCAAATACGTAAAAACACAGAGATGGGATCTATTTGTTTTATTTCCTTTGTCTAAAATTTCTACAAACATAGAAATTTGTTGTTTTTGTTTTTTTTTGAAAAAAGTGAACCCAGATTAAAGCTGCAATTTTAGCAAAACAAGTATCAAACTGTCTAAAAATGATCTATCACATTCAACATTTTACAAAAAAATGACGATATAAATTACTGACAAAATGAAAATCTCGAAAGAGAAAACAACAGCAGTTCTCCTGAAACAATAAAAACAATAAATAGTATGATACATGGCCAATAGCTTATATCAGTACAGGATCACTAGGACGTACCAGAGAACCATACACAGTATATTCACATAATACAGATGGTTCTATTCTTTAGCCCTCATTCTTAAAGGACCTCGGCATTTTATTTCATCAACCACAGCCACATTTGAACAAATGTAAAGAAAGGGCTTTAATTTAGCATTTGCTAAACAAATCCCCAGTGCACCACTGTTCTTAACACAGTTGGTCTTCACATAGTGCTTGACAAGCTTGTGCCATAATCTGTAAACACACAATGAGCACCTTGTGGGCGCTAATTTCTTTTGTTGAGTTAATCAGTTGAATCAGACATTTTTCAGGACAGACTGAGAGACAACAATAAACATTGCCAGGTTTTTTTTCCTCTCCTGCATTATTGTAACTGCTGGGAGTTTAGTTATTAAGTAATACTGCTTGCTATTAGAACATATTAAGAGACAAAAATCCCAGGCAGCCTGTATCATTTAAAAGCTTTTTTTTTTTTTTTTTTTTAAGATCTCTGTTTCCAGTAACCTTTGCAAAACAGCCAAATGCCAAAACACTGCAAACCAAAATGAACGGTAACCAAAACCAATTAGTTCAAAAATATTAGAAATTTTCTAGGAAATACGCCCATGACTTCGACCAACCCAAGGAATACGGTGCATGAAATTCCTTATCCAGTATTCAGTCAGTTTGAAGTAGTACACTTCTGTTGAAAATGGTTGAAAACATCTTTACATTCTTACATACTTGTATGTACAGTGCTACAGGTAGTGATGATTTATTAGAATATCAGAGGGAGAGAGGGGAAGTGGAGAAGCACCAAAGGCCTGGAACCACTGAGCGTATACACGTGCAACAGCGACATTCACTATAATGAACTACGATGTACTAGAATGTACGAATGATATGGTAATGTTCGCTCACAGTCGCTCTAAAAAAAGAAACAGCAATATGTAAGGAACTGAAGCCAGGGTGTATGATCACCTAGTCGGAATATTTCACAGTTATCACGGTAATAACCAGCCTTTAACAGTGATGAAAATGAAAACCCTCACACTGGAAAATGAACAAACACACAAATAAACCAAACTAAACGTTAGTACCTCATGACTAGATCAGTCTATCCAGGCCTTAAAATGACTGAAGGGGAAAAAAATGATATCAGCTGAGAAATGTTGTATTCCAATATTCAGCTTCAATAAATATATAGTACATTTCAAGAACACATTCACCAGCCTACCCTTCTATGTACCAACCTACACGAGTAGTCCTACCATTCAGACTTACAGTATATTACATCATCGAGGCTTAAAATGGCTTAAAAAATTAGTGACATCTTGAACACAGCAAATTGAATATGTAAGCACTGTATGACCTACATTCATATAAAAATAGTTCGCACTAATTTGCACAAAGGCCTCTAGCTCCTAAAAATTACAGCACTGAAAGAAAAAAAAAAACATTACAATTTCTCAAGGAACATTAAGATCTTTGGGACCGATAAGACGTTACAGTAACTTTCCTGTGGTAACAATGCTACTCATTTTAGATGAAGTCACTGAGAACAACCATATATTATTTATGTGTAAAAACAACCGATGATGTTTAACTCACCAGTCAAACTATTGCAAGGTATCTGAGTCTCAATTGCTCTTTAGAGTTCACCAGTGAATTGGGGAATTGAATTACTGAAACATGATAGAGCACTTTGAAGCATTTTTGATTCCGCTCTAAAGAGTGCCTTTGAAATATCCATCTGAAGGCATGATCAGTTTATGAAGCTTCAAAGGATTCAAGTGGGGTTTACTGTCACTCAACTGCTCCATCTGTGTTTTTCAATCAAATGTGACATTAACAATTTGAACCCATCAATCTGGTCTACATTTAGTTGTTGTCAGCTTTAGCGCCCCCTTGCTGTGTAACATTTTTAATGTCTTGAACTCGAGTGGCATCCGGTGAGGACCTGCGCTGGAGAAGTATCGGTACTTGAGCATGTCGTAGTAATGATACTTCACTGGGTTTCCGCTGTTGTCTTTTGGGAACGGCCAAAATCCATACAAGTGGATCTCATCGCAGAAGCGTGTGGCCATGGTGTACATCAGCAATCCAGTGCTGGGACGCTTGATATTTACCTTGTTTGTGAGCCAGTACCTGAAAACCAAATATATACATCGATTTAATTGAACATGTTTCAAAACAGACAAATTACAAATTTTAATAAAAAAATAAAAAAATAAATAACTGCAATAAGATTGGAAACATGTACAGGATGGGTAAAAAGTAACAAGGCATAAAAATTGGTAATAACGTCCATATTTATAACACAAATGTATCGAAACAAATAGTACATGTACTTTATTACATAAAAAAATGAAAGCAAATCTTTAAATTTCAACACAGGCATCAACCAGTTTCCTCAAATAACCTTTCTAAACAAAGTCGTTTGGGATATCGCTAAGAACCACCTCAGTGTGCGAGGATTTGTCCTTTACACCTCCTCCATTGCGTAGCCCCACAGGAAAAAAATTACATAGAGTGAGATCTGGAATTCTTGGAGGCCATTCATGAGGTCTGTGTCGTCCCAGCCAACGTGCTGGAAAATGCTGGACTAACCACGCACGCACAGAAAGAGTGAAATGGGTGGTGCAACATGGGGTTGTGTTCCAGTGATACTATAAGTTCTATAGCCACAAAATATCGCCTAGTTATTCTCACCCACCGTGTTTATGAAAAATAAACGGTCAATGAGGGGGTGTAGATAATATGACACATTTTACAGAAAAACACATTAACATTAACACCATATTTTGACAGGTTTTTCCATCTTATTTTTTTCCCCACAGTTGCTATTGAAAGCATTGATGTGGATATGTGGCAGTGTATATGCCAGCTCTTGGAATATCACCTAGATGGTTCACTTAACACTAATGCTGATCATATTTCATATTTGTGTCTTTTTTATTTTAAGAACAACTTGGGTTTGGAGAGCTTGAATTTCTTGACTGGTAATTCTACATGTTTACTTAATTAAAATAAATAAATGAATAAATAAATAAATAAATAAATGTTGTAAAGATAATTTTCAGACATCTGCAAATACACAGTTACTAGCCCACCAAGGCTGTGCCGATACTCAAACCACCCTAAGTAGAGAGAACAGGGTACACTACCAAGCTAAATAAAGATATTAAATCTTTATACTTGAGCAAAACAGCTACAACCCTTGACTGAATAAAACATGCCGAAGAATGTAAACCAAGTAAGGTTAGTAAAGGGCAGGGCTTAAAGGAAGTGGTTGAACAGAAAAGCAGGCGATATGAACCATGCTTTCTGGGTGGGAGTTTCTAGGATCACTTTTGTCAATCAGAGCCACACTAGGCAATCATGCGCATCTGAGAGTTCATGTATGAACTTCCTGTATTAGCTCAAAATTTGCTTCTATGCCAATGACGTAAATAAAAAGATCTTAAAAAATATGCTTAATTTGGTTCATTTAACTTAAAATTTCCTCTTTTTCTTTTTTTGCATTTTCCCATCCAGTGATTCAAATTTCCACTGGTTAACTCAGGCAATGCATGTCTAAGCCTGTTCGATGGTTGATACCAAAGACGTTGCATCAGATTCCAGTAAAATGTGCAACTAAAGATTGCAGGTAAGAGTTCAAACAAACAGGGAAGTGCTGTCTCAAAGGTTAATGCTGTTAAGGTTGGGAGTTCAAACAGCAACTTCCGAGCTATCACTGAGGTTCTCACTGAATTGTCTATCTGCTCCAGGGATGCTGTATTTTGACTGATCATGAACTTTAAAGTGGTGTAAAAAAAAGTTATTCTAACTGGGGTAGGACTTGTAATATAAACAACAATGGCTTTAAGTAGTACCAACTAACCTATTTTACTTAAACTTGTGCACACACTCGACACAATATAAAATTACATTCAACCTACAAAATGTAAATAATTTCCTTAAATGCAGTAAAGAGTAAAGTCTACTGGCGAGGGTTTACATCAATTTGGTTAGTACTACACTTCACCCTGTCTACTTGTTAAATGAAGTATAATGAAGAGAGCTGGCTGATGGATGGAAACTGCACAAGACTGAATTTTGATTCTACATAATTTTGCAAAATAACAAAATTCTTCAGAAGAAATACTGACTGCCCAGTCAGGTTCCTTAACGTGCAATGGTGCATGTAAAACACATGACCTCTAAGCTTCTGCTAAGAACAGCAGGCTGGACCGGTGCCTGAGTGTGTGTATAATTCTGTTTAATCATTTGAACATAAGTAGCCTATTCAGAAGCTAAGCTAACAGAGCTGCCATTCTTTAGTAAACTCTCAAGAGTCTAACCGAACTAGATATAGCAAGATGTAATTTTGGTTGTGTTGTAATTGAATGGCAAATTAGGTTATAATTTGCCTGTCTTAATGATGTAATGCTCTACCGGCTCTGTGCCGGGGGGGCATTATCATACGAAAACCTGGTCGCCTGATGCCATGCATGCAAATCTGAAATTGCCAGAATGCACCTTGCATGCTAATAGGTGATGGCTTTAAGAGGGTTTTAATCAGCAATGAATATTAAAAATTGAAATTAAAAAACAGGCCATAGACAATACAGCACTGTCATCATAAGGTGTTTTGAGGACCAAAATGGTATGGTATGAATGGTATGAATATGAATAAATGTTTTTTGATACAGATGTTAAGAAATCAAAGGGCATCTGGTTGAGTCTGGAGATCAAGCGTGCATCAATAGGACACAAGCAACGTCTTACTCATTTTTTCTTTTTTTTTTATTTAGATTTTCTTCCTAAATCTTGTACGTATTTCTACCCATCTCTCTGTTAGGGCACTCTCCCATCAAGGCATCAACTACCAGAGTAAAGACTATCACTTGCTTCCTCTGAGACCTCATGTCAGCCGACTGCATCTTTTTGAACTGCTGCTCACACAACACTGGGGACTACGGAAGAAAGCGCTATCCGTCCCCTCCACCTGCATGAGCTCATAGATACCCATGATTGTTGATATGATTGATGTGAAAGTGCGGTCCTCCCTGAGAGAGCATGGCCAATCTGCGCTCTAGACTCCTGGCTACGGATGGCTGTAGCATTAGCTTGTGATCTCTGAATGATAGGGCAAAACTGCTTCCGTTATGTCACTCGGGAGCACTTATTAACATAATTGTAGAGCATTCATTTTTTTCATCCTAACTGTCTGGTCAGGGTCATGACACTTTAAATTATTCTGTTCCTATTTTGGGAACCATGTGAATTTTTAAAGACACAATTGGTGGTATAGGAGAAAAAAAGGAAGAAGCCCTTGTCATATGTAAATTATAGTAAAGTGAAATTCTTTTTTGCATATTCCAGATTTTTAGGAAGTTATAAAAGAACCAGGGTCAGGCATGATACAGCACTCACCCTTTGAGTATAGGTTAGCAGTGCTGGGGCTTGAACCTCCAATTGTCTGACTAGGAACCATTGAGCCACCACTGCCCCAACAAACAGATGAATATAAAGACGAATGGGATAGCCGAGGAAATCACATTCATTTATTCATTCTGTACTGCTTATCCTGTACAGTGTTGCACGGGCCAGGAGCCTATCCCAGGAGACTCTGAGCACGAGGTGGGGTACACCCAGGACAGGTTGCCAATCCATCACAGGGCAAAAACACTACGTGAAATCTTTGGGAACGCCAATTAGCATAATCTACATGTCTTTGTACGGTGGGAGGAAACCCACCAAGAACATGCAAACTCCACGCAAACACCTGAGGACCCTGGACCCTGGAGGTGCGAGACCACAGTGCTGCCACCAGTATTCACAGGTAATGCTAATAGTTTTTAGCTTTAGTGTTTCTTGACGAATACTGGTTGGGTTAATCAAAAATCACAAAAAACACAAACAAAAACCATCTACTTTCGGTTTAAACTGAAATACAGATATGGATATTTAAAGTACAAAAACAGACGTTATACCAGATTAATATAAATAAAAGCACTGTCTAGTTAGTTAACTTAGTAAACCTGGCCAATCAAGTGACAATCAACTCACAGCATATATTGGCTTGGTTCTGTGCTCCGCCCTGAAACGTTCAACTTCTGTTTGTCTTCATTGTTTAGCATAATTGATGAGAACTTTAAATACCCTTTAAGTAATCGATTTAATCTGGCCTCAAGGTTCAGGCGCCCTGACTGAAAGCCATTTCCCCCTTTCAGAAGCCTATATTTAGCACTGATGCAGGCCAGTCTGAAGGTGTCATTAAAAAAGAAAAAAAGGGTGCCTAGCTGCCATGGTAACCCGCAAGAACATCTGATGTCCTCCTCAGGAACACAAGGCCGAAAACAAGCGCCTCTTGATGAATAACCGCTGGTCAAAACATGGAAAAGGGGTTTGAATGGACCGCCTAAGACAATCAGAGAGTTCTTTAGGAGAGTAGACAGAGTAGCCTCGGTCTCATGGGAAGCGATCGAAGAGAATTATTCACTGAATTACACTCTGACTATGAATCTTTTAAGAGCCTTGCATGATGAAAGACTGAAAGTATGAGCACACAATTTCATCAGAATTAGTCCTCACCTCTTTTTCACAGAATTCTAAATGAAAACATTATTCGAAACTACAAAGCGGCATAGACCGAAATCTGAAGATTAAGAGCCCTTGTCGGCAGGCCCTTGTGTAATCACTGGGTTGTCTTTGCATACCCGCTGAGTGCTGCCTTTGCAAACACACTCCACAGGTGGCAGCCTGCAGGCTATTTTTCATTTCAGGAAATGACAGTTGGGATTCGGGAGCTCTGGGCTTTCTTCTAGTGAATATTGCCACGCCTGGGCCTCATCTCAATTTCTCTTGATGGATGAATCCTTCTTGTGTCTTCAAACAATATTCATACTTTTGATTCTGCTGAATTGAGTGAAAACTAAAGCATCCGGTGATGGATGATGAAGTGGATCATAGTGCGGGGGGTTTTGATATGTATCCTAAAGCTAAACATACTTCTGAGATACATTTACACAACAGCTAAAGATTTTTTTTTTTTTTGGCCACTGAGTAATTTTCTTTCTTTTTTTTCATCAAAAGCAATAGCAATCATGTATCTATTCCACTGGCATCTCTACTTCCACACCAATTTCAGCTGTCAAATTCCCCTCTCTCTCTCCCTCCCTCTCTCTCTCTCTCTCTCGCTTTTGCTCTCTTTCTCGCTCTCTTTTTCTATCTCTCAAGTATGACAGGCTGAAAGATTTGCACAGATATTTCCAGGATTTTTCGAGAGCCCTTCGAAAGTGGTAGGCTGAACTCGGCATGCAAGGAGAGCTGCATGATTATCTTGACCCATATTACGATTGAGATTTAAGCTACAATATTTAACTATTAAATATAGCATTTCCTCTACTATATGATTAATTGTGCAGCACTATATGTAAGGTTTTAAAACAAAATGTTATCACACCAAACAATGCAAAGCTTCAAAGTGGCGTTTAAATTAACCTTTTGTAATTGATTTGACTTAAATTATCTTGCTGACGAAATAGATATAAAAGCGGTGCTTGTACTTGGGTGCTTTTAATTTAAGCGGGTGAGAATACAAAAAAAAAAAAAAAAAGCCACAGATCGTCTCACTCTGGTTCCATCCTAACTCTAGTGCGATCTAATTACAGTGAGAAAGTTATTCGGCCTTAAATCTACCAGACTGTGGGAGTAAACCAAACATTCCATGTAGTACAGGTCTTTTTGGTTTAAGGGTTGGTATCATGGACCAACAGAAAAATATTAAATATATACAAATACACAATATACAGTACAGGCCAAAAGTTTCGACACACCTTCTCATCTATCTGTCAATGTGTTTTCTTTATTTTCATGACCATTTACATTGGTAGATTCTCACTGAAG
>JAQMYJ010000009.1:18522111-18554714 GCA_030014305.1 Clarias laeviceps
TTTTTGGATGCCTTCAGCATTCCTTTACAATGTAGAAAGAAATAAAAATCAGGAACCATCATGGAGTTAGAAAGTGTCCCCAAACTTTTGAACGGTAGCGTACATATATATATATATATATATATATATAATTTTATGATAAAATCTACATACATTTAAACAAATGACAGTATACACTGCCTGGCCAAAAGAGAAGTTTCAGAAGTGGCCTTGATCAAGTAGTAAAAAAATAATTAAAATGACTGGAATTCTGTTAAAAACTGTCTAAAGCATGATCGAAACCTGGAAGGGTAGCACTGAACTGTCAACTGCCCAAGAAATGTGGTCGGAAAAACATGAATGACAGTAATCAGAGATCCCTTAAACGTTCGGTGAAGCAGCATTTTAAAAAATCAGCATAATAGAAATCACAGCCATGTGTAATAGCATTACTGAGAGCATTTCCACAAGCATAATGTGACGAGGACTTACAGGAAGAAAAATACTTGTTAGTGAGACTTTTTTGAAAACGATTTCAAATCACCTTGAAGCATGAATATTTGATTTGGCAGCTATGACGTGGCCTGATGATTTCAGAATGACCCTATTCCATTCCAGAGCGATAGGTGCGCATTGGCCATGATGCATAGAGGCCACTGGACAGGTTTCTGGAGGCAGTGTTATGATCTGGGGTTGCTTCAGTTGGTCAGGTCTAGACTCAGCAACGTTATGTGGCAAAAAAATAAAGTCAGCTGACGACCTGAATGTACTGAATGACCAGGTTATCATAATCAATTAATTTTTTTCTCAAGGGATTTTCACACATGAATTACCTTTACATTGTGTGTAATATATTAGTGTTACGACCACGTTTTTGCCATGCAGGGTATGTATTATTTGTTAACAAATTATGAACTAAAATATGTTTTTTTAAATATGTATTATTAGACTTAAGTTAGACAGCACGTCAGCTATACAAGTTTGTACGTTTATTTAATTTAAGTTTATTTTTCTTAATTTTAATTCATCTAAATCAGTAATTTGAGTTACAGCCAGCACTACTGTCAGAGGTGATGTTACAGAAAATTAATCAACCGCTTCTGACCAAGCTGGAGTAGAAACTTTCTTAATTATTTTAATTTGAGTGTGAAAGAAATATCTTTTTAGAACATTTTATTGTCATTGCTGAAGGATAACGAAACTGGGTAGAATTGAATTTGTTTGTTCGATTCAAGTTCTTTTTTTTTGGCAAATTTAGGATTGCCTGGAGAATATAGCTTTTTAAAAGGCAGTGTTGCTGCTTCAGAGCTCCAGCGTTCCCAGGATAGCCTTTCAATTTAATCCAATATTTATACATTCATCTTCAGTAAAAGCTCCATTCTGGTTAGGGTCACGCTGAATCTGGAGCCAATCCCAGGAACACTGAAGAGTCTCGCTTTTTAAAAAAGCTATAGTCTCCAGGCAATTTTTAATTGGCCAAAAAAAGCATTTTTTTTTGCATTGCTCTTTATTATAGCATCATAATATTGATGCCGCTATTAGATTTTAATGAACCACTTGGGAGAGCAGCAAAACATTGCACTACATGAATTCCAACCAGATTTCATGTTCTCAAATAAGAGCCGTTTTTAGAAAGGAAGAGCATTTTTTATTTATTTATTTATTTTTTATTATATAAGCCTTGTATTACTACTGTGAGAAAGAAAGAAAAAAAACCTTCAAGACATAAAAAGTCATGGAAATTAAATCTAAAACTTTGGACTACTCTGACAACTCTCTGGCTTCGAGCCATTTCTCTTGAAGTCTGGATGTGAGCCGATGCATTTGATTACACCGGCACACAGTCATAATAAATTAACAGCTCAGCAGAGGTATGCAAGAACGATGCTTAAGTAATCACTAACACCAGCCTGGAAGAGACGTTTTCAGAGAGGCTTTTACCATTCAGGACTCTGAAGTGTTGCTCATCAGGGACAGAGCTCAATACCTGACTAACTGAATAAAAACGAAAGGAAATTACCGTATAACAAAATCATGGACGTCGATCTCCTTCCCACATCCGCTCTTGAGGAGGACGCCCGAGTTGCCCACCACTGCACAGGTCTTAAACCTTTTGTTCTTGAGAGGTGAGACCTCAGGAAGCAGGCTGTGCAGAGTGTGTGAGACATTCAGCGTCCTGCGTCGATCCAGAACGTAGTGGATGGTATCACCAGGTTTAAAGCTGCTCTTGATCACGGACACGTCCCTTTCGGCATCCAAGAAGCGGAGGATGTCCTTCCTTTTAATTGAAAAAATAAAATAAAACACACACACACACACATCAGGAATGGCTGTGGGTCATGATCAAGAAGGGTCACACATGTTCAATGATGGTTAAAAGAAACAATGAATAAAAGTAGTCCTGGCTTGTTATTATAGCTCATTGTTTGCTTTTTTTGAACATATGTTTTTTTAAGTAATGTTCAAACTATTGCTTTTCAGTTTTTCTTCCTGCGTTTGTATAATGCGATCATGAGACAATTTAACTGCACATAACTGAACCAGTTGATCTACATGATATCCGATTCTGTCTGAACTCATTTGGGGTTTTACAGTAATGAAGTGAACATTTTTGCAATCACAACTCTTAAGGTTTAAATTTGTAAATACAAGGGTGAGTCAAAAATTATCCGCACTCTTATTTTATTTCGACATAATCCCCTTGCTTTTCAATACACTTTGTGCATCGTCAACAATTTTTAGTATTCTCTCATTAAAAATGTTTTGGGCTGAACTGCGAGCCACGAATGCACTGCTGACTTTACTTCAATAGCTGAAAGTTCGATGGAGCAAGATCAGGACTATACGGTGAGCATGCTTTAACACCTCAAAATCAAGTTGACAATGTTGACAGTGTGGGCAGAAGTGTGCAGACAAGCACTGTCATGCAAGATCACAACGCCCTTGGACAGCAGCCCTCTGCATTTAATCTGAACTTGAGCTGAACTTTAGTCAAACTTTAAGCTTCAGTTCTTCAATAAGCATCTCACTGTAATGAGCACTGTTGATTGTTGAAGCTTTTTACTGATAATGTACCAATACTGGCCCTGTAACCACCAATTTCTCAGCTGATGGTTGACTTTTGAACTTTTTCTTGCTCGGTGTTTGAGGATGTTTTCGTTCCATACTCTGCCGTTTACTCTCAAGTGATGAATCCAAGTCCACTATTCTTTTTAAGAATCTTTCACCATGCTTAAAATATCGGTTGAATTTTTTTTTTTTGCAGGTATCCAAACGCTTCTGTTTATGCTCTTCTGTGAGTTGTTTCGGCACCAGGTACCCCCTCAGACCACAAAGAAACTCTCCGCTCTTCTGTTTTGCAAATCACAAGTGGGGCATCCATTTTTGCTCGCATCGCATTAACAAACAAACCGATGTAACACATTCACACCAGCACAGCAGTGACTGGGGAGAGCGTAGCCTTGAACGAAAAGCGCTGATCTGCTTCATGATGGTTTGGATCTACACACGCTGCTCCTGAGCTCCCAGTGATCCAGACCCCCCTCTGTCCTCTGTACCTGCTGACTCGTCCCTGTGCTGAACTGGACTCCATGATAACTTGGACAACTTCTGTTATACTGAACTTCCAGCAGCCTAACACATGATGTCGTTATATAATTTCTGTTATCCGTTATCACCCAAATGAGGAGGGGTCCCTAGTTGAGTCTGGTTCCTCTCAAGGTTTCTTCCTATTGCCATCCCAGATAGTTTTTCCTTGCCGCCCTCTGCCTTGTCATGCTGGAACATGTTTATATCCTTACAATCCAGTAAAATGATAACACTACAGCATACAAAGCAGTTCTGTTGAAGAGACGTGTGTGGGTGTGATGATCAGGTCTCCACATACCAGTGGGAATCTACTGTACAGGTTAAATGATAACAAATCATATTACAATGGCAAGAACTTAGAAAGTGAGTCAAACCGGGACATCTGATGACATTTCTCATGAAAGAAGGCATAAAATCCATTGATTTTTACAAAAGACTTTAAGCACAGGACGGCGATGAGACTCTTAGCTGCAGTAAAACATTTAAATGGTGCAAACAGCTTGCAGAAGGGATGCATCTGTCTGTGGGAACTACACACACATTCATTCACAAACCAAATGCACATTACAGGAACTCGGCTGGGAATCATTGCCACATCCTCTGTTCAGTCCTGACCTTGCTCCAAGTCATTTCCACATGTTTGTTCCATTATAGTAATTGCTGGGATGCCATTTTTTTTAGGTGTGAAGCAGGCAGTCCGATCATGGCTCTAACATACGCAGAAAACAACCTTTCCACCTTGATGGTATCCAGGCACTAGTGAAATGCTGGCATATGTGTATTAGTGTAGCAGGGGATTATATAGAGAAGTAAAGGTCCCAAAAGTCCCGGTTTGACTTGAACGCCCCTAGTTTGCAGAAATAAGATTCCTGGATTAAAAAAAATAACTGCATGTGTCATTTCCTTCCTAACACTTAGTTGCACAGCTTCACCTGCTGTTCAAATAATCACACAGGTTTCTTGATGGATTTGAGGTCCACTCATTTCACATTCCAGGCAAAGTCAGTCTCATGAAATATCACATGCAGGTTTACTGCCGTGCACGTTGCAGTTTTTATCCCGGAACAAAGTGTACTAGTGCTTGGACACAAAACTCAAAGAGTAACCTCAGAGGCTCGCCAAAATCTGACGATTTGGTTTTATGCTAAGTAAAATTAAATTAATTTAAGTGCTTATCTAACAGACAGTTTTTTTTTACAGTAGGTTTTTCATTTTCCTTTTATTTTCAGTTTCAAGTTCATCTTTTTTGTTTGACATACAGTGTTGTGAAAAAGTATTTGGCCATTCCTGATTTTTTTTTTTTGTCACACTTAGATGATTCAGATCATCAAACATTTTTTTATATTGCACAAAGTAAATACAAAATGCAGAGTAAATACAAAATGCAGTTTTTAAATAATGATTTCATTTATTAAGGGAAAAACGTTGTCCAAAAAGGTGAAAAAGTAATTTTGTGAAAATGTCATCCATGGGAGAGTTCCAAGGCAAAAGCTGACCAAAATAACACAAAGATTCATCTCACATTTGCTAAAAACATCCTGACTATCCACAAGACTTTTCTTGCAAATATTCTCTGGACTGATTAAGACAAAGGTTGATTTTTTATAAATTTTGACTTAAAAAATGAGCGTTGTCGTGGTTTACGAGCACCGAGTATCATGTATAACGCATGCGCTTCTTGTTTTGACACCGAGCGTCACGTTATCACAACTGAGCCAACGGTTTTTCTCTCTCTTGTGGTGCGGAATTGTAGGTAATCGTCTCCCCTGCTGGGTGAATACACACACTTTCGGCTTTATATTTATAATGTGTGTGTGGGTGTGTGTGTGTGTGTGTGTGTGTGTGTGCGCGCTTCCGGAACGAATTATGCTCGTAATCCGAGGTCCCACTGTACCATCATACTAAAAGTGAAACATGGTGGTGGTAGTATAAAGTTCTCGGGCAGCCTTGCAGCTTTAGGACCTTGACAACTTGCCATAATTGATAGAACCATAAATTGTGTGCGCTAAAAGAAAATCCTGATGGATAATGTCCAGCTATTAGTCTTTGATCTGAAGCTCAAGCACACTTGGGTTATGCAGCAGGACAATAATCCGAAACACACCAGCAAGGCCACCTATGAATGGGTTTAAAAATAATATAATTATAATAATAATAAAGGTTTGGAATGGCCTCGTCAAAGTCCGGACTTAAATCCGATTGAGATGCTGTGGCAACACCTTAAACAGGTTAAATCTGAAATCCAATGTGGCTGAATTAAAACAAATAAATGTAAAGAAGACTGGGCCTTTCACAGCGATGTGAAAGGCTCATTGCCAGTTATCGAAGACTCTTGACTGCAGTTGTCTGCCAAGTGTGCCACAATTAGTTATGAGGTTTAGGGGCAATTACTTTTTCACATAGGGCCTGGCAGGTTTGGACAGTTTTTTTTTCCTTTAATAAATGAAATCATTATTGCAAAACTGCATTTTGGATTTACTCGGGTTATCCGTGAATAATATAAAAATTAGTTTGATAATCTGAATCATTTAAGCGTGACAAATATGCAAAAAATATAATAAAATCAGGAGTAAGAAAATACATTTTACAGCACTGTACAAGTGTGAGAAAAGACAAGTAAGACATGCTCAGAGAGATGATCATGTCAAGGATGAGTCACAACATCAGCTTGTAAATTCAAACTCTGAAGATATATATCTCAATCCTTTTATGATCTCTGGATGCTTTAAAACTCCATGCACACACGCCTTTAGGGCTAGAATGTCCACGTGTTAAATACAGATGCCTCCTTCTGCTGATTAGTTAGATGCTGGTGGTCCAGATCAATTTTTCCCTTCTGTTTACAAACCTGGAGTGTCACAAAGGCCAGAATTGTTCCTCTGGGCAGATAATTTATTGCACCTGCTGCAATGTGAGAGGAACATATTGCAAAATATTACAAAGTCGAGTGGGTCAGCAGGAAAGAGAAACATGAGGAAAATGGGAAGACGATTTATTTTTTTTATCTTGGGGGGGGGAAACCCTAATGTTCCCACATGAGGACAGGAATATCTCACCGTTTTTGACATTGTGGTTTCTCTCCATAAGCAAAAACCCCATCGAGTTTAGGTTTGAGGTTAGATTCGGGTGTAGGCATGGCATTAAATATGTACCTTAATAATTAGACCAGTGGAAGGTCCTTATAAAGATACTAGGACAAACATGTGTATGTGTGTTTCTTTAAATGTGAGAAAGCGAGTGGTTAGCACCAGACAGCTAATGCCCTCTTCTTTAACACCCACCTAAAAAAACACTGCATATAATTACAGACAAATAATGTCTCTCATTAATTTGCATTCAACTCACATGCTCCGGAAAATGCTAATTACCAGTCAAGGTTTCCTTTTTTTTTTCTCCAATTCACAGGTTAGTGTTACCGAATCATTCAATGTTACAGAACTGAATCATTAGCAGTCAGAACACCTGTGCCAAGAGCACTCAAAACCAAGCAACATCACTTTATGAGTTAAAAATATATGTGTTAAGAAAATTAAAGGATGCAGCATTCATTAAGAGTGTATTCAACTATTCTGTAAATAAAATATTTGTGACATTTAAACTCTTTACTTGAATTGAATAGAAGCGACATTACCACATTGTAACCTTTAAAACTCAAGTTTCAACAACACAGCATAGTTCAATGATGAAAAAAAATATTAATATACTGTATACTGTATATATGTGCTTAAATAAAAGCCTTGCTGGTGTGTGATAACATGGAGGCTTCAGACTACAAAATGTGTGTTTGGGGTTTCGAATAGGTCAGGTAGAACAAAAGTAAATTTTACCAATACCGGAATATGGGAATGACTTCGCGAAGATGTAGAACTCTCAAAATGAGCATTTATTATCATTATTTTTTGATCACAGAAACAACCAAAAACAAACTAAAAATACATGATCATATTTACAGTATGTGTGCTATTTCTTTTCTTATGTGACCCATTTTATTTCCTTTTACTCAGTAATATTTAGGTAGTTGGTAAAATGAAGTACAATTCAGTTCATCATATTGTCTATTTTTTGCTGAAAAAAAGGATGTCACTCTGTACCATACAATCCTGAACATCCTGGTCTCACTATCCTGTATATGATAATTAACAAATAATGCCTAAAAAGCTCTGAGCTTTAAGGGGAAATACTTGAAAGGGGAACTAACAGATTCATTAATTGTACTGATGCTCAACACTAATCACGTGTGTACATGTTACACTCACCTGCCACTTTAATTTAACCTTTAACCCTGTACATTTATGCAATTATCCTCTCAGCCAATCACTTGGCAGCAGCGCAATATGCTGTATAAAATCATTCAGATACTGTAACAGATCAACAGCTTCAGTTAACGTTCACAACAAACATTATCAGTGACTCAGTGCCATGGCATGACTGTTGATGTAAATGAAATAAAGATGGGTGTTCAAATTAAACTGGATCTTTTGCCTGTGCAGAATAACAGAATACAATTATAAGAGTAAACACTCCCTTTATTTCTCTTTATGATCCCCTGCTACACTAATGCACTTATCGCAGTCTTTAACTTCACACAGAAAGTTTTCTCAGTACACCAGAGCTATGATCAGACTGCCAGCTTCATGTCTGAAACGCTGGCCTCACAGGATTTCCTTTAACAGCCCAAACATATGGAAATGGCTTGATGCAAGGTCAGGATTACGGGGGGGGGGATCTGGCAAATAACTCCAAGCTGAGCTCTGGTAATGTGCAAGTTGTGTTCGTGAATGATTGTGTGAACAGTTTTCACAGACAGCTGCGTCCCTCTCGCAGGTTGGAGACAAGTTATCCATGTCTATATCCCAATGTTTATGGGAACCACTGCAGCAGAATGTGGGCCCCGAGTGATCGTAATTCATGGATCTGTGGCCTTCTTAAAAAAAGTTTAAAAGCACAATTCAAATTCTTTACTGCGACTAAGAGTCTCATCACCGCACTGTGCTTGAAATCTTCTGTAAAATGATGAGAAATTTCACCAGTCCTGGTTTGACTGAAACACACCTCGTCTCTAGAGTTTATGCAGCATAGTTAAGAAAAGCACCATGCAATGGTTTCCCCAGTTTCAGATGTTCTGTTGCAGTGAGACTGCACACTGTAGGCTCATATTTCGGATTTTGGCCGACATGAATAGAACACAATAATTGTGCATTTAAGGAGGTTTTTCAGATCACCGTGTTTGTAAAGACTGGCAAGATGATATTCATGATAGCCTTTCTCCCTGACCTCTCTCATCAACAAGATACCTCCACTCCACCATCACCACCAACAGCACATATTCACTGGATGGTTTTTTTTTTCAATACACAAATTTCTAAACTGTACATTTTTCTACTACAGCCATCATTATTATCATCATCATTATTTATTTTTTTAAAAATCAATATTTATTTATAAAATCATTAGCATTATCATGATTTTATTCATCTAACACTTCAGTTTTGAACGCAGACCTGCTTTTTTTTCTTTTTTAATGATGTTCTGGTTAAAAGTAGTTAATAACCAAGACACTAACTTTAGTGAATTATAGAAATTAAATGCGATTTAAAAAGTTTATCCCAAAGCAAAAAGTGCCACATTTCTTTCACGGTGAGCAGTGTACATATCTGAAACTCTCCGTGACCTCTGTGTAATATCTGTCAAGCAGTAAGTGCTCTCCTGCTGCCTGATGTGATGCTGTTGCCAGATCCTGACACCTTTCTGCTGTTGTGGCTCCTCACACCCTCCAGACGTGCCTGATTCATCCTCACGCTCTGCTTCCGCTCTGTTCTTTATCTTGAGCTTTGTGCACTTGTGAGTCACCTTCTGCTGCTAGGGACGGTCTCACATGCACACCCTAAAGATCTGAACTTTCCAAAAATAATCAATCACCAAGTCTCTACTTTGCTTCAGTGGATTTCACATGAATAATGTAGACTTGTATGTTGTATGACATGCTGCTGTGATCTGTGTCGACCCCTGGACCCACAATATTCACAATTAGTGGTCGATTGAGTGATTATTGGTATCAATATTTAGCAATTTTACAATTATCTGTATTAGTGATTCGCTGTGACGACCCCTGAAAGGGAACAGCCGAAAGACAAAGAAGAAGAAAGACAATTATCTGTATTAGTATTTTTTTTATTCAATTGCTAACAAATAAAATGTGCTACTTTGGCTCTGATGCTGCCACTTTGTCGGCTGGTGTCGAGCTACAATATTTCCTGAAGACTACCACGGAAATACAGCGTATAACGTTTTTCCAGACTGAAGCAGCCTCGGAGGCGTGTGTACTGTATTTATATTTTCATTTATTAAACGAAAAAAAAAAATCAGTTAACTTTATAAGAAACGCTCCTGGGAGCTTTTTTCACTTTTTATTTTACTACAATATTAAAAAGTTCTCCTTTAAAGCCTATGGAAAAATTGAAACGTCAACAGCGTTACCATTCCACCCCCCTACACATCCCTCTTCAGAGCAGTTAACAGATTTTTTGATTGAAATAGCTGGTTATCACAGTTACTCACTCAACCCCCCAGCCGGATATCACACCTTGAACTCAAGCTCCAGAGCTGCAGCCTGCAGAATTTCCAGGGTAGTTAAGATGAAGAAAAAACACTGACTGTGTAAAAATATAAAAAATCTGAGACGATATAAAAACGAAACCCGAAAGCACCATGTTCAGCGGTTATACCAATAAATACATACGTGTCATTTGTATTATTGTATTGATCAATTATTTGTGCGCCATTATAATTACCATGATGTAATATAAATGCATTCATGACAGTGTATATTGTGTAAGGATGTGTTTTTTATCACACATTGAATGTGGTCCACGCACATGACTTAATTTTTTACAGTCAACTGGGACATCTCTCACTCACTCATTTTCTATACCGCTTTATCCTGTACTCAGGGTCGTGGGGACCTGGAGCCTATCTCAGGAGGCTTAGGGCACAAGGACGGGTACACCCTGGACAGGGTGCCAATCCATCGCAGGGCACACACACTCAACTTGGGAACGCCAATTAGCCTAACCTGCATGTCTTTGGACTGTGGGAGGAAACCGGAGTACCCCGAGGAAACCCACCAAGCACGGGGAGAACACACAAACTCCATGCATGGAGAGACGGGAATCGAGCCTGGTCGGGAATCGAACCCGGACCCTGGAGGTGCAAGGCGACAGTGCTAACCACTACACCACAATCAGATCAAGTAAACTCTTGCTCTCTGTGTGTCATCTGTGGAATCATGTACGTGCACGTTCTCACAAAAACAGAGCACAAAGTGCATTCAGTCCTCTTCAATACAATTGAGTGATGAGTCAGAAAACTAATCCTGAATACTGTACGGACGTATATTTATTATTATGTAACTATACTGTTATAGAGTAAATTTGCATATCATGATTATGTGCAAAAGAAAGTTTCATACCGGAAACATAAAGATGTTTATCTTTATGGGAGTTTGCATGTGTTATAAGCATGCAGTCATTTAATAAAATACATGCATTTACAGGTATCCATAAATAACTACAGTACATACTCATTCTATATTATGTGTAAAAAGGTTTTCTCTTTTACAGTTGTCTACAATTTCTGTTGTATATGTTCTTATTTCATTACACCCGTGTAGAGCATTGGAAACTGCAGGCTGTGCAACTCTGGAGCCGAGTTCAAGGTGTGATTCCTGGCTGGGGGTCATTTCAGTGGCTGTGATAACATAAATCTACCTAACAAAAGCTGTTCCTGCTCTGAATAGAGTACACATGCTTAAAGGCATTCCAGGAAAGATATGCTGCAAATGCATATTGCTTTCAAATATTGGTTATGGTCTTCTTTATCACTATTAATCTAACTTATATAATTTAAGCAATTATGTGTAACATATACATTACTGCACAGTGAAATTCTTTACTCTTCACATATCCCAGCTTCTTGTTCGTAGACTAGGGTCAGAGCGCAGGGTCAGCCATTATATGGCGTCATTGGAGCAGACAGAGTTCAGGGCCTTGCTCAGGGGCCCAACAATAGCAACCTGGCTCAGCTGGGTCTCGAACCGCCAACCTTTCTAATGAGTAACTAAACAGCCACCACCACTCCTCCTAATCAGTAGCTGCATTGGTCCTAAACAAATCATATCGTTCAAACCCTATCCACAACATGCTTTTCCTGAATATCGTTTCACAATTTATGCTTCATTCTTCTACAAATGTATACTACTTATAATCTGACCATCTGGTCAACCAAAAGAGGATGTTTTTCTCAGTTCAGTTCCTCTAAGAAATTTCTTCCTAAATTCAGAATGAACTGAACTGAAAAAAAAAAAAATCATCCTTGGTCACTACTGAAGGCTTAAAGGAATCCCTTTCCAGTTACAGTGGAACCTTGGATTACGAGCACAATTTGTTCCCGAAACAGGCTCGTATTTTAAAACACTTGTAAATCAAAGCAAATTTCCCCATAAGAAATAATGGAAAACTTTCTTTTGCTTTACATGCGCGGACACAGGTGTTATAAGAAACAGTACACGCACGCTGTACACACACGCATACAAACACAAAATAAAAGATGTTTTACGCGCACACACATGGTCACAGTGTTATAGTAAACAGTACACGCGCACTAAGACCCAGCAGGGGAGACGATTACCACAATTCCGCAGAGCAAGAGAGAGAAAAACCATTGGCTCAGTTGTGATCATGTGATGCTCGGTGTCAAAACAAGAAGAGCATGTGTGATACATGATACTCTGTACTCGTAAACCAAGACTTGTTCAATTTCAAGTCAAAATTTCTTTTAAATATTTGCTCGTCTTACGGAACACTCGCAAACTGCGTTACTCGTAATCCGAGGTTCCACTGTATTCACTTACATGTCAATCTTCCCAAATTACAATATTTGCTATCTCTTCCCTAACTAAACTCTGTAGCACAAACCAGGAATCAGATTCCCAGTGGAACTTAAAAAAAAAAAAAACTCTCACACTAAGCTGAAATGAAAAAAACGAGTGTGTGTGTGTGTGTGTAGACTGAAAGCAAAATTATCATTTATGCTTAACATGCACAACACATTTACATTTATGTTTTCGAATCTACAGGGACGTCTGTGCACACTGTGCATTCATGCTCAAGCAATGCATCATATACTTTAAGCAAAGTGTGTGGTTTGTTTCTCAGCAGTTTAACATTTGCAGCTTTGGCTACACATGGTCTTACACTCTGTACTATTTTTAGCACGAAGGACGCAGATCATGTTCAACAGACACCTAGATCATACATCCTCTTGGTAAGCGGATCTATATAGACAGTTGCAACAAATAAACTGGAGAATCTATACAAAGTTCAAACAAGCTGGATTCCTAAGCTACATGGGGCGTTCAAGTCAAACTGGGATTTTTGATTGTGCAGAATAACAGAACACAGTTATGAGAGTGAAAACTATCCAATTATTATTATACTATATTATTTCTCTATATAATCAATTGCTACACTAATGCACTTATCCGAGGGTTTCACTAGTGCTTGGATATCTAGCTACCTTGCTCACTTTGGCCTAATTAAGCTTTAACACTAATTGTGTTTAAGTGTCATTTACATATGCTCCAAGTCAGATCAACAGAGGTTGGAGGAAACTCAGTACATTTACATTTGTTACTGTACTTATTTCAGCACAGTAAATATTTCACGCATTTGTATTTTACTTGAGTAATTTTATTAGATGATACGATTTAATTTTACTCCGTTCAAAAGTACTATTCCTGTACTTAGTATTTCTGCATGATGTAGCATTACCTCATTAGTGTGTAATATTTAAAACAGGAAGTCACCTTCTCACTATTATTACTTGCCTTTCCTTCGAGACACAACCAACAACAGAACAGTGACGAAAACAACACTTTGACAACTCTGAATCAGACAGACCTGTACTTTTGATACTTGAAAGTGAGTGCAGTACTTCTGTACTTTTACCCAAGTACACAAGTAGATAGAGGACTTCTACTTTAACTTGGAAAATATTTGACCTAGGGAATGCCTACTTTTACTAAAGTACAGTATTTGTGTACTTTGCCCACCTCTTCAGATCAATCTGTCAATCTGTAGCTGCTGGTTAACTACATTTTAGTGAATTACCAGTATTAAACCGTTAGCTCCTCTGCTAACCATAAGCCTGGAATTAACTTCATATGGGATGATAAAATTTACTCAAATATAAAATGTATTAATAATTTTATTCATGCCATCTGCTGTCAAACATTCATCAAAAAACTTGAGCACATCACAGAATAAAAATTATTAATACATTTTATATGACTACATTTTATCGTCCCATCTGAAGTTAATGGGATATTGTTAAAACACTGTTATGACTGTAATTCGCAGATGGATCATATTCTTTTTGCCATAACAGATTGCCACCAATAAAATGTGCTAAACCTGGCTAAGGAATACATTAATTTGACATTGAGGTGGTTAAATATAGAATATTAATAATGACTCGGTTGACCTTGTACGAACATTATAGTGCAATTACTGTGCAAAACAATGCCACTTGATATGATACAAATTGCACCAGCTGCTCTGTATGTCTATGTTAATGCCCTTAATGCCATAAAATCTTTCAGGAGGAAACCCAAATTTTACACTTCTAGTTATCATAGTTTGCCACTTACAAGCAAGACTTTGTTGTGCAACAATGTACCAGAAGGACCAATTTGTCTTCTAACTCTTAGCTTTATTTTCTTCCCTCTCATAGCTTTTGAGCTTATTGCTCATTTTAATAACTGGAAGGCAGGGAAATATTCATTCTGTATACTGACAGCTGCTGGACTATTGGACACAAAGCAAAGAGTTTTAACTGGACCCACCATTAATGACTTCCATATCATAGCCGTATAATAGACATACTTTAATAATATCTTAGTATTAAATTACCAAAATCTTAGTAATATTTTAGTTGTATCTAATCATATTTTAGCCATAATTTATTCATATCTTAGTCAATCTCAACAATATTTTAGTCAGATCTTAACAATATCTTAGTCATCTCATAGTCATATCTCAACTATATCTTAGTCATATCTTAGTAATATCTTGGCCATATGTTAACAATATGAGTCATATTTTAACAATATCTTAGTCATATCTCAACTATATATTAGTCATATCTCAACTATATCTTAGTCATATCTCAACTATATCTTAGTCATATCTCAACTATATCTTAGTCATATCTTACCCATATCTTAGTAATATCTTAGTAATATCTTAGCCATATATTAGTCATATCTTTGTCATATATTAACAATATCTTAGAAATATATTAGTCATATCTTAGCCATATCTTAGTAATATTCTAGTCGTATCTAATCATATTTTACTCATAACTCACTCATAACTTTGCCATATACTAGTCATATCTCAACTATATCTTAGCCATATCTTAATCAAATCTTAACCTCATCTTATTCATATCTTAGCTATATGTTAGTCATGTCATATGATAGTAATATCTTAGCTATATCTCAGCAAAATCTTAATGGTTTGTGCTTTTCCCAGAGCTCCACAAATTCATGAATCACATTGGTTATATTACATATTCCATACGACTGGCACAAACTAATGCAGTATTTCACATGGAAAATATCGGACGTTTACTGTCAAGCTGCAATGAATTTTACTACAATAATATTTCTACTTAATTTAACATAAACGTGCCATATTATACTATACATAATAATTTTTTTGTTCAATTTACGTATTTTACTTGATTGAACATTTCCCCCATTATTTTATAAATGTTGACACTTGAATCTTTTTTTCTGTGCACAAAGATTAGTATTGATTGCATACTTAATACAAAAATACAGCAGGAACAAGCTATAGTGGTTAAATGAAGTAATTTAACTGCTAGCTATTGCTGTTGTCCACACTTGAGTGAAGAAATCTTCAACGGAAGTGTCTGTGAGCAAAGACGAGGCTTAGCATTTAAAGCCACCCAATGTACAAAATAAGGCTGGTAACCACAATAAGGCTCAATATCAACGCCCAGAAAAAAAAGATTGACTCACCTTATTAGACCAACTAGAGTAGCATTGACCTTCCACCCTTCTTGCAAACACGCCGGAAGGTTGTTGTGAAAGACCTTCTCGCTGCTATTGGCCATTAGTCTTAAAGTACTCAGCTCACCCTTGCTGCAAAAACAGCAGAAAAAGCACAATTGAGTGGAATTTCCGTCATATCATTTTCGTTGGGGAAGTAAATCAGGTGTGAAATTCACATAAATGGGTTATACTTTGTTGCTGCTTTGTCATGTCGGTAAAAAAAATTAATATTCCTGAATACCAAAGCACAGGAGATTTTCACTTTCACAAGAGAACGGAGCAAGCTTTTCAGATAGCACTGTTATACTCGAGTTATATAACCCATTTTCTTTTTCAACGGTCATTATTTATCATTATGCAGGTCTCAATGCATTGTTTTTAGGTCAGATTTCATGTTTCACGCTTCGAGGCGTTTAATATAGTCTTATCTCGCAGCCCGTTCCTTCTTCTGCAAATCAATGCAATAAAGATGGAGCCAACACAGAACCCACATCCTGTTGCAGAACTCCTCATGAAGTACGTTGAAAAAAATACGTCTAGAGCCGGTTCGCTGCTCTTGGTTTTCTTATAATCCGAATAATAAATGAAAATGTCTAATACGCTCGTCTATGTAATCTAATTCAAAAAAAGGAAAGAGGTTGAGTGGTTTTACAATATGACAAACAATACCTAATAGCAGTAGTTCACAGAAGCTTTCAGTCATACGCACACCACAGGAAGCTGCATATTGCCAGTGACTAAACTACCACCCCCAGCAAGCCGTTGGTAATAAGATAAAATGTCACCTTTTGTATTTGCATATTACTTTCATAGTGCACGGAGTACCTTCACGCTACGTAGACGATTACTTTTTATATCCTGTTAATCTATGTGGCTGGTCTTATAACTTACACTTGAGAAAGCACGTGATTTAACATCTGTAAAGACACCATGCAGTGTATATAAGATCATGCATACTGTATGTGCAGGTATTGACATGTGGACTGTGGACCTTCAGTTATTCCTCTAGCTTTCTCTCTCTCTCACACACACACACACACACACACACCTAGTGATACTCAGCCTCTTGGGTGTTCACACCTAAAATCTGATACTGCAAGTGGCAGTTAATTAAGAGATGATAGCAGACATTAAGGTGTGTGCGATAAAGGAAGAAAAATTCATGATGCTTGAAGGAAAGATGTGACATTTTATGGCTCAAATGTAATAGTTGGCAATTTACTGTAGGTTCACAAGGTTTTTAGAATTTTTTTTAGCACCTGGTACTGGTGTGGTTGCTAAAACCAGGGTGTAATAAACAAAAAAAAACACTTTTGGTTCATCGTTCTCCATAATAATGCCATTTGCGATAGTGACCTGATACAAAAACCTGCAATATTCAAATGAGTCCTCTAACAAGGAGCAATTGTTTGTTTGTTTTCTAACCATCTGGGAAATTCCAGGTGCTGGGTGTTTTTCGATAAATGCTAAAAATAATTCCGCTATTGAAATTCTGAAGGAAAAATAATACAAAAAAAAAACATCTGGTAGAAAAAGCCTCGCTTTAATCAAACACATAACTTTTTTGTAATGAGGGAAAAATAGTTTCTATGACAAATTGTAAAATTTGTTAATGAAAGTACACTGGCATACATCATCCACAACACTAACACCGCCGCAAGGTGAACTGAACAGCACTGATTATCAATTATAAACCGGTGACAAGATCATGGGCACCCTTGGGCGGCTCATCTGTGCCTGTGGGGATTACAGACTACCCTGTCTAGTCCGATACCACAGTAAAACCCAATGCATCACAGCCTGCCGCGTATGCGTCTTAGCAGCCGCCCCGTTGGCACAAGGGGACCTAGACCATAATGAGCTTAATGTGTTGCACTGTAATGTTATAGCGGATGTTATAGCGTATACCAAGGTGTCGTAATTTTCTATAACAGCAGCTCTGGGTGTTGTGTCGGTGTACTGCGCTTATTCAAATACCTTAGCATTTTAGCATAGCAACAACTTACACCACATGAAAAGATTTTCCAGTGAGGAGATGTTTATTAAGCATAGTTGTAAGGAGTCTCCAATGTTACTATACAGGAAAAGTATACTGTATACAAGTGACTGTATACAGCTACTACAGCATAGACTCTAACTTGATTTTTTAAATAATACATATATATTAAAATATAAATAATATATGCAGTATATTAAAGGAGACATATTAGGCAAAAAAGTTCTAATTGGGTACAGTAGCTGCCCCAGTAGCTCTTTCGCACAGACATTGAAATGGCAGGAGTGAAACAGAGGGAGTTTAAGGTATGGAAAAAATGCATTGTCTGAGGAGTATTTCAGCAGCAGCATGTGCACACATACTTTGGCAGAGCTCTGAGACCTGTGCTAACTTGTAAAGGAAACAGTATAATATGGTACCTTTAATGCTTGATATGAACAGATATGAACAATCTGGAAAAATGATCTTCCTGTCTCCTCTGTAAAAGCTATAAAGGAAAGGCCAAATTACCTCCGTCTATACAGTAGCTGATTAATTATATCGAATAGTGCTGGAAAATGTACCCATAAATATGACTCAATCAATTCTAGTTCAAGTGCTTTAAACTAATCACTATTTATAGCGGTGTTTTGCAATGTGCCACAGTAATGACTAATGCCATAATGAGATTATTCGAAACATATTTTCTATGTAATAGCAAGTAATAGCAATCTGAATCTGTTCCTATTCCTAATTCAGGAGTACAATCCTATTAATGTAGTTTTAATGGTTCATATGTTTCATCTAAATTTCTTTATAGTCTTTTGCACACCACTTAGAGTAAACTGCAATGAAATATTTTGATACACGGCCAGGCAGACCCACCTGCAAAAGACACTTTTGTTCCTGCTGAAATGTGCGAGTGCAGTGAAGCACATCTGTACAGATGTGCACGTGTATCTTGCATACACTTGTCAGTCCTGCACTTAACTGGATAGTATATACTCAAAAGACAAAACATTTACAAAACAAAAGCAAAAAACTGAATTTTAGTGCCTTAGATCCTCAAGCACTGACAAAAGAATTCAGCGATTCACACAGCGATGATCTGATAAAATGTGGCTCATGTTGCTTTCTCTCTCTTGCATGCGAATGAAGAGGCAGGCGACCTTGTGGATCATCAGTTCGGGACACTAACAGCTCTCTGTGATTCTCCCCGATTGTGAGAAAGATGGATGGAAAATTTTATACATTTCATATGAATTTTCAGATTTTATTTAAAATAATGCTCAATGTTTGTCTTGGTTCACTGAACAATGTACATTTTTCTTTCCATCTAATTATGTTTCACCTAATGAATATGATGTGTGGGATTTTTTTTGTGCTTTAATTGGGGCCCAAGCACCATGACATCAGCACTATGACATCATAGTGACTAGAACATCAACCGCCTCAGCATGATAGAGTTGATACTGTCTCATAGTGCAGATGAAAAATAAAAACATGGTTGATAGTAGAGGACGAATAATCAAAACTGACCCCCTGGAGGTGCAAGGGCACGACACTAACCACTGTTCTCCCTACAAATAAAACCTAACAGGATAATTATTTTTTTAATGGAATAAAAAATGTTCATTATCTACCTTATCCAGAGGTGATTTTAGACCCCAGTGATCTGTTTTGACCATCAGGCCATGGTTTTAAATTATTATATTTATTTATTTATTAACTGCTTTATTCTGATCAGGGTCAATATTAATCTGCAGCCTTATGATGAAACACTAGGCACAAGAAACGGTTTTAAAGTTCTTCACCGGTTATATGTTTTTAATCTGGAAGTTAAAGTATATACTTTTGTATGATAAACTCTTCTGGCAAAGCTGGCCAAGCTTTCTAGCTGTGTCATGCACTTGCTGTTTTCTGCTTCTGTTTTCAGAGCAGGGGGAAGAAACTGTTTTCTAGAAAAGGAAGAAACCACATGTTTTAAACTGTCTGTTGTCCCATAATTGCCCTGTTCATAATCACCTACGCACACAAACACATCACACCACAACCACAACGTCTCATCATCACTGTCTAGCAGACAAGAGCAAGCCGTGCTTCCTCTTTTTTATTCTTCTCCGGAACAAAATCAATAGAATCGATTGTGTGTGACTTTAGCAAAATACTTCAAACTATTCGGGGCGGTGATGTTATCTTAAGTGACTGATATGGCTTTCTATCTGTCAGGTGAGCACAAATAAAAAAAAAAATTATATCATGTTTTAAAGGCAAGCAGGAACTTGATTCCGCCTTCAGTTCGGAGACTTTCTCACTTTCAAAACATGAAAAGTTGCAAGCACAGTGGGTAGCACTTTACATTAAGGGGGTTTTTTATGTAATTTTTTCAAACACCATACGCAATTACACTAAACGGATACAATCTGTGAGTAAAAACCCCATAATCTAGCCACATAAATTTGCATAAAACAAATGTGCAGTGTTTATTACATCCCCAGGGGTGGGAATCAAACCCATACCCTGGAGGTTCAAGGTGACCACAAAGTCCCCCGTGCCACCATATAGTGCTGTAAAAAAAAATTTTCCATATTTGTCACAACAAATTTTAATATTACACAACAATAAAATGCAGTTTTTCAGTGATGCTTTCATTAATTAAACGGGACAAAAAAGCCGTCCAAACCCGAGATGACTTTAAATTCTTTAAAAAAAATAAAAACATCGTTGATGGTTAAAGACGAAAAAAAAATCAGAATTAAACCCTCGATCCTGGAGGTGCACGAGCACCGTGCAAACCACTGTGCTCCCAACAATGATGCATTAATGATGAAGTTAACAGTTTGTTAAGAAACATCAACATCAAGCGTCGCCTTGCTTAAACCCTTCAGCTCGATAACCATTCTGGAACACACCTAGTCCATCATATAAAATGAAAGACAAGTGATTTCTAAATTTAATCAGAGGTTATACATATCCTGGAGGAAGTGCAGAGGGAAGTGGCCCAGTTTAGCCAGTCTGATGCATTGTATTGTAAAGTGTTCAGCCTATTTCTGTTTCAGCTGTAGGGAAGTAAATCAAACAGCAGAAACAGTCTTTGGATTGGAGTGCAAGAGAAAGAGGTATACAGAGATGTAACACTTTGGTGTTAAATCAAATCAGGAAAGATGAATTGAATTTCAGACTGAACAAAGGAAAATAAAGCCTGATCCGATCCCATCCCATCCCATCCCAATCCCCCCATCCCATTCCCAGTGGAGCAAACTGGAGGATGAAGATTGCTATAGAAACTTCAATGCTGTGTTTCGGAGGAAAAGCAGACCTGATGATGGTGTATCGTTAACAACAATACAGAAGAATAACAAAGCGCATGAGCGTGTGTGTGTGTGTGTGAGAGTGAGTGCATGCAGGAGGACGGGTACGTGTCGCGCCTTACCTTGAGACTTCCTGATGCTCGCTACTTCTTGCTCTTTCTTTCGTCTTGTAGAAGATCAGAAGCAGGCCGATCGTGCACACGGTCCAGCGTTTCCGCGTCAGGCGCATTTCGCACACCGAGCCCATCTGCATGCTTTACACCGGCTGCCTTTCTGTTAATTCTCGCGAGCATACATACATACACTCTCTCTCTCTCCCTCTCTCTCTCTCTCTCACACACACACACACTCACGCGCACGAACGCACGCTCACACACACGTTACCCATTTACTTACTCAGCAGCTGCAGACAGACTCCACGAGCGCTCGCTTCTTCTTTTTTTTTTTTCAAACTGAAGGTCAAACCAGCCAATCGGTTTCCTAATATGCAAATTAGCCTCCCCGCCAAGCCAATGATAATGACAGTGGGCGTGTCGCTTTGTCCCTGAAGTTGGAGCTCAGGAGCAGACAGTGAGGAGTCGCGGCGAGACGGAATAACGAATCGATAGCGAAGTCCCCCGTAGTGCGGCACTACAGTTTCACATTGTTTGTCTGGTTTACTGACGAATTAATAATGAATATGTATTGCGTCAAATGAATGAGGAGAGTTTTGAGCAGATTTAAAATGATCGTATAGAGGAGGGTCAAACCCAGCCATGTTTCTCACTAGTGTTGTTCATAATCTTAACCTCAGCACATGATCCTGAGCAAAACATCAGTATGGATGTGATATCAAAAAGTTTCAAGATTAGCTGTATATCCTCCCTCAAACGCCTTAAAACCTGGCAGTGACGGTCAGGCCCCTGGGGACGAATTCTCGACGCACAATGCTGCGAGCGTGCACTTGAGGATCTGTCTCGTCTTTTTTCATTCATCGAGATGATGGCTCTTCATTTAAAGATCATACCCATACATACACCCATGATTCTCCAACATCCACGACACACTGAAGGAGTTCTTGGCAGACTTCAACGTGATGCTCCTTCTGCTCCCCAGGGATGAACTTGGCATGTTCAAATCACACGTGAAGACAATCCTGGACTGTCCTGTATGACAAACTGACAATGGCAGCAATGTTCTGGATTGTTCTCCGACTATCAACATGCGCAAGAATGGTTTCGACATTTTCTGTGGTTGAGGTTGTTGAACGTCTTCCTGATCTCTCATCGTCTTGTTCTGATCTGTCATCGTGATGTTCTTCCACTTTTGAAGAAGCCGCGTGCCACTCAAAACATCATAACCTTGCCGAATCATGTCAAATGTCTCTGTGGCAGATTTGTCCAGTTTCATGTTTGCTCTTTCTTCTAACTTGCTGTCTGTGATGAAATAGCAGACGTGGTGACGCACGTGGTCAGAATAGCACCAAGTCGTTGCTCTCTGTGACTGTGCGTGCAGCTTTGTACTGGCATCTGTTGGCGTGTTACAAAACCAGTCATATCTTTGTTGAAAGCAAACAGAAATTATATCTACAGTACCATAATAACATATTTCCCCTTTATGAATTTTTATGTTTGTCAGACTTAAATGATTAAGATCATCAAACGATTTTGATATTACAAAAAGATAACTTGAGTAAATGCAAAATACATTTCTTTATGATGATTTAATTTATTACAGGAAAAAAAAGTGTGATTGCGCAATTACTGAATCAAGAAAACAGTTAAATAGAACCTGTCTGACAAAGTGAAGCATTCTAAAAGATTGCAAAAAGCAGCACGATCTAAAGAAACAGATGAGAAACAAACAAATTGCCACATATCAGTCTGCAAAGGTTACAAAGTGAGCCAAAATTCCTCCACAGCGACATGAAAAACTCATTGCCACTTATTGCAAACGCTTGATTGCAGTTGTTGCTGCCAAGGATGGCACAACCAGTTATTAGTTTTAGGGGACAATAGCTTTTTCACGTGGGGCATTTTATATTTAACTGAATCATCTTTGTCTAATATTAAAATTTGTTTGATGATCTACTTCATTTAAGTGTAGAAAAATTAAAAATTCAGGAAGGGGCCAAATACTTTTCACAGCATTATATAAATACTCATACAGCATTTCTATCACTTTCTATTCCGTCTTGTGTTTATCACATGTGTTCCTTCCTCAACTGTTGCTACAAAGTTAAAGGCAAACAACTGTACAGAATGCCATTATATACTGTAGCATTCAAAGTCCCTTCATTATGAATAAGAGACACAAACCTGCTGCGACATGACAATCTAGCCAATTCTGGAGGGGAAGAAAATCACATTTTATAAAAACTTCAATAATTCTTTTGATTTTGTAAAGCTGCTTTGCGACAATGTCAATTGTTAAAAGCGCTATACAAATAAAATTGAATTGAATTGAAAAACGTAAAGTGCCAATGTTAAACACCGATTGCACGTGTTCGGAAACCCCAGTACCCCAAGGAAACCCACCGGGAGGACATGAAAACTCCACCCACACAGACATCAGGCCTGAATCAAATAGAGATGCGAGGCCACAGGGCTAACCACTACACCACTGTGCCGCCTATTCACCTTGAGTAAATGCTTTGTTATGGTCAGGATCAGGTGTTTCTGAAACCTACTGTATGCCATGAACACCAGACATGAATACATCATAGGCAGAAATACACCATGAATAGAAATACATCCTGGATAAGAAAACGCTCTGTAGGGGATACACTTGTACAGACACTTGTTTATAAATAGGGGTAATTTAGTGTAGCCACTCTATCACTGGTACCGTTTTTGGAAAGTAGTAGAAACCCAGAGAAGCTGGAGGAAACCCACAAAAATATGAGTATGATAAAATACATCCTTGTTGTTTAACATATGGTAAATATGTCATTATTGAAATTTACCTGTGGAATGAATTTTAAGACAAATTGTTTGTTTTGAACATCAGTGTCAATGCCAAGGATAAAAACAAAAGACCACATTTTTTATTTTGAAAAAAAAAATTGAAGAGGCATGTACAGTATGAATTCCATACAAGACACAAATTATAATTCACATTTTGTCTTCAAGATAGTCTTAGCCTATTTAAATAAAGATGAAATATTTAAAAATTGATGAAAAATGTTTGGGGACACAGTGGCACAGTGGTGTAGTGGTTAGCACTGTGGCATTGCAACTCCAGGGTCGAGGGTTCAATTTCCTCCGCGGGTCTTTGTTTGCATATTCCCTCTTTGGTGGGTTTCCTCCTAGTACTCCAGTTTCCCCCCACAATCCGAAGACATTAGGCTAATTCGCCTTCCCATAGTTTGTGTGTGTCCTGAGATGGATTGACACCCTATCCAGTGTGTGCCCCGCCTTGTGCCCAGAGTCTCTTGGAATAGGCTCCAGGCCCCCCACGACCCTGTATACAGGATAAGCAGTATAGAAGATGAATAAAGGATATAATTCAATTACATTTCCGAATCTTATTTAATGTTATGTTATTGCAATGTTTTTAAGTACTGTAATAAAAAGTATTAAATATAGTTCATATACCAATCGGTATATGTATACTGTAGTACTGGTCCTGGTAATTAGCTTACCTATTGATTCTGGTGTGTTAAAGAAAAAAAAAAGAAAAAAAAAAGTTATATGGTAATCACTATCAATGAAAAATTTTATTATTTGGCACAACAAGAACTCTAAGGTTTGCAAATCATGATTATACCACAATTACAATGGTACAGTATGTGTTACAATGATATGGTTTACCATACACCATATACTGTAGTAACCGTGTAAAGTAAAATGCCATAGTAGCACCATTATACACCATTATACATTTTTAAGGATGATGTTCCATTAGCTACCATTCGGCAGACAGAGATGAAGAATATTGCATTTACTGTTAATATTACTTTATTAAAGGTAAAACATAATGCTCACCGCTATACGGCTAAGTGCTTTTTAAGCCGCTATATTTGCAGCAGCATGGCATAAGACCTAAACACCATTTGGTTGAACATATAATCTAATAAGACCTAACTCAACAAGTCCAGCCCCATTACTCCCAACAATGGAAGGCATATGGATAATGGCTCAGATGAGATTTCATCCTAGCAATACTAGACATGAATTTGCTTTTATAAAAAGTCTTGTTCTGCAGTATACCATGGGCCCATTAGTTCTCCATCTGGGGTCATCGCTTAGCCAAGATCCAGCTTCCGAAAATGGAATGAAAGCTGCACTCGGATAATTTAACCAACTTCAAACAGCACGCGATTTATACAAAACAGGGGGCACAGTGAAATGCCAATTGCTATGATCTTCCTAGAGAGTGACACCGAAATTGAAGGGCTGTTCATGCAAAGAGCTCAGTACAGCCATGATCTAAGAGCAGAAACCCCACCAATGACAAATGTTCTATGGAAAATAAGAGTGAAAGCATCCCGAGAGTGTGTGAACGAGAGAGCGAGCGCTATTCAATATGCCTGTTAGAGGGAGGAAATAGAGGAAATGTCTGATATAGAGGAATGGCTTACTCCAAAGCACTCCATCCTGCGATAATATAATTGTCTGAGTAGGTAAGAGAGGTAGGCTTGTAAAAAGCATGGCTATACGAGACGATAAGGAGAGATGGGCTGAAGAATCTGAAAACTGCAAAGACGATGTCTTGCTTGAAACAGGGATGAAGAAGGAACAGCACTGCAATAAATATGTAATGCAATATAAGAAAACATAAGAAATATTTAATGCCTTATATCTTGTAATCAGATGAAGAAAAAATAGTACTATGGGAAATTGCATTGCTGGTCATGATGATGATGATGATGATGGATCTCTTATATAGGGTCAGGTAGATGGTAAAATATTATCATAGCCATGACATTCAATTTGGAAATTTACCACTAATATAAACAATTTACTCACTCACTATCTATACTGCTTTATCTTGCCTACAGGGTTATTGGGGGGTGGAGTCTATCTCGGGAGACACTCTGGACAGGATGCCAATACATCGCAGGTCCGACACACATGCACACACTACGGGAAAATTATGAACGGCAATTTGCCTAACCTACATTCTTTTGAACTGTGGGTGGAAACCAGAGTACCAGGAGCAAACCCACCAAGCACGAGGAGAACATGCAAACGCCATGCACAGAGACCCAAGGCGGGAATTGAGCACAGACCCTGGCGTTTCAAGGCGACAGTGCTAACCATTACGCCACCATGCCACCACAATAAAAAAATTTGACCATCACAAATTACACATTGTGATTAAATGAACATATTGCAATAAATATTGATTTCCACTTAGGATGTTCCGTAATGATAACAAAAGTTTTGAAATGACAAAAAAAAATAAAAAATCATTTTATTTGGCCAAATATACCTATTAGACATTGCGACTTTTAGCAATCTTTTTTAAAGCTGTTTGCATGGAGGAAATCTCCTGAGTAATTTGCAGATATAATTGTATTTGAGCCAACATCACAAGAATCCTGCTGGCTTTTGGAAAGTGGACAAAGGATAAATGCTTGTCTGGCAAGGACTCCGCGGGATTGATGACTCATCACGTAGCGAGGAAAAGTGAGAGCGGCTCTGTGTTCGAGTGGGCGCCACTTCCACCAACTGAATCGATTTAAGAGGACGGACAGAAAGGTGTCTCCGGGACACAGATCAAAGATAAGAGAGCCTAGCAAAAGTGTTTTTTACAAGCACAAGGATCTGTCACAGAGCGAGAGGAAAGAGGGGTGTGATAAGATGAATAGTGACACAGGCAATAAGTCAGTCAGCTCAGGCATTAGGAGGAAGAGAAACAAAGGGAACTTTTATAAACACTAAAGACCAGTGCCAGTAGAGTATTAGACAGAGTTAATGGGCCTATACAACAACGCACTAGGGGCAATTAGCTGTGAAAATGCCACTGATGGGGTGAGATCTAAAGATCTGTCGCTTCTAATTTTAAAACAAAGGAGGTCAAGTGCCAAATCCAAACACGATTACATTGGGATGAGAGGATTTTTATTCTCCTTTGGCATTAGTGTCTTTTCCATAATGACTCAGTGACCCATTAGTAATGTTGCTGAGCTCACAGCATTCGGCTTGGATAAAGGATTTATTCCATCTTAGAATTTCTCCATATTTCTCTTTAATAAATTGATATTTTCTATTATTACGTATTCGACAACTGAACACCCACAGGTGCAACGTACAGACAATACAAATCAAAGTTTATTGAAATAAATAATGTTAGAGCTTTGCTCATACACGCTGTAGTACACGATGTATACTTTGATTTCCACTAAGACCCATTAAAAACCGAGTAGTTGAAGGTTAGATAAAAGGCGACCGTTTTCAAGAAAATTCTCGCTTCCTGTTTCTGACAGACTGGACTGAAACCTGAGTTGGTCTTTTGCTGTTGTTGTGCATATATCAACGTGTCGTGTGTTTTGACATGATGTTCTGCTCACCACGGTTGTACAGAGTGACTATTTAAATATCACATATCCTGTCAGTTTAAAACAGCTGTCTGGATTTTCTCCTCTGAACTCTCAAATCACCATGATGGTTCCACCCGCTGAACTAAAACGACAAGCCTGAGACTGAGACTGTTATATGTGAAAATCCAAAAGGTTAGTCGTTTCTGTACCAAGCATGTTCGGCATACCGTTATGCATACCACAGTCACTGAGGTCACATATTATTTCTGTACCCTGACCTACGGTATATCTGCATGATATTATGTGTTGTGGTGTTGCAAAGTCACTGGCTGATTAAATCATTCTATCAGTGCAAGCGCTGCTAATAAAATGGTCAATGGGCTTATTTACTGTACAACTCTGAAAAAACCCAATAAGCTAAAAAAAAAAATTTCGTCAGTTTGATATTTTGCTGACATTTTGAAAATGAGAAATAAGTAATTAAATGTCCATATATGGTGGCATGTTGGTTAGTACTGTCGCTTTGCACCTCCAGGGTCCAGGTTTGATTCCCACCTAGGGTCAGTGTGTACAGTATATAGTTTGCATGTTCTCCCCGTGTTTGGTAGGGTTTCTGCCAAAGACATGCAGGTTAGGCTAACTGGCGTTCCCAAATTGCCCATAGTGTGTGAATGAGTGTCTGTGTATGTGTGTGTGCTCTTCAACGGATTGGCACCAAGGTGTACTTCACCTTGTGCCCTAAATCTCCTGTCCTAGGCTCCTGGCCCCCTGGGACCCTGTATACAGGATAAAGCGATATAGACGATGAGTGAGTGAGCGTGAGTAAACGTCCATATTTGTAAATTTTAGTCATAGATTTAGTGAATTTAATAAGCTGCTGTGCTGATGTTCTAGCAACAGGTATAATGCACACTGCATAACAACTGTGTAACATGACAGAAAAGAATATACTCTTTGTTTAATTGCTTTTAATTTGTGACATCATCAACCTTTTCCACAGTATGGGTGTCATACATCCATATTTATATTTGATATATGTCTCTATTTTTTCAGTATCTCTATTCCATATCTTCCTCTTTGTGTTTGCTTTCTCCTCACATATCTTGTACTTATTGCCCTTTTCGCTCTACTCCTCCAACATGATCTATCTACACCATCTGTTGTTGGCTTCATCATGCTACCTTAACATGGCTACCAATCTCTCTCTCTCTCTCTCTCTTTCTCTCCCAACAGTGTCCTCTACATTCTCACTATATTGCCTGCTTGCTGATCTCTCTCTCTCTCTCTCTCTCTCTATCTGCTGCTGTTCACTCAACCTTTCCTCTCTAACATATAAAAATTAGCTCCCAGCACTCATGACTTTCACTCCATGCTTTCACTCCAACCACACCAAGTTTCAGTAATCTTCGTGACTATGGTGTCAGATGTTTGTTCAGTGTTAAGAGTTATTGTTAAAGGGCTTACATAGTTTTACTAATATCTAATGTATGGATTATGAAAGAACTTTGTACCAAACATCTAAAGTTTGTAAGGTTAATTAAATGGGATTTATAATTTTAGTATAGTGGTATCTGGTTGGTTATAAAGGTAAATTCCCAGATCTCCTTTGTTGTTGCTCAACAAAAAGGCAGTTGGCGCTTAGAACATAGAAACTAGCTACCTAACTGTTTACGACATACAGTTTACAGTATCATTTTTTTTGTCTCCACTTTTTTGTTGATGACCAATTAATTTGAATCAATGCATTTCATTTGCACAAATTATTGATTATGTGCATTGTTTTGAAAAAATGAGATGTACCAGACACCTAAAAGTCTATAAAATCTCTATAAAAAAAATAAAAAACTTAGAAATAATTAGATTTTTATGATTAATTAAGTGTTACCTGTTGAGGTTTATTGAACAAACCCAGACTGAGCATGTTGTTTTTCTGTTAAGTCTGTAAAAAAAAAAGAATATATATATATATATATATATATTATTATTATTATTTTTTTTTTTTTTTAAACAGTAGTAGTTGCTAAGCACTTTTACAGAATTAAAAGCTAAGGTAAAGGAAAAGGCTATTTTAAGCTTTGACTGAGGGGCACTGCGCCCTCAGACTGACCAAGAATATTCACTCTTTTAAACTGTCATCTGAATTGTTCCTTCTAGGCATGTATATTGCAATCTGAACAGAAAAAAACATAGGCCTATCATAGTCATAGCCCAATAAAGGCAACAGCCCAGCAGGAAGCCTAATGTTGGATGACTGTCGTAATATAGCTGTACCTACATTATGGTTACGTCCTTCATCAGAGAAACGTCGAGACCACATTGAGTTCAAACACAACGTTGCAAATACAAAACCCTGAAATTTAAACCTTTTTTTGAAGCATTTATGCTGGCAAATATCCATTTACCATGCCCTTAAGTTTGTGACAGGGTTAAGGTTGATGGTCGCAACAGTTTCCTGCACATAGTACGTGTATCTCATGTCACGAACCTCTTAGTGTGTTATAATTTTACCTCTCTGTTTAATTGTCCTTTAATTACTCTACTATTATGGTGCTCGTGGGGATTGTTGCTATGTACAGTATGTGCAGTTGCGAACATCAACAGCATGTTCCCTCGTGGTCCTGTGGTAAGTACAATGTGCTTTCACTACTGAAAACAGAGTTTTAGTCCTGTTAAGGTTTGGTATCAGTTTGGTATTAATATTATCTTATAGTGTTAAGGCTATTTGTTTATTGTTATTCCATCATCATGTAGTCAACATAGTTCAACATAGTCAACATAATACCAACATGGCCCAACATCCTTAACATTGTCACATTAATGTCACCACAACAACAACAATAATAATAATAATAATAATAATAATAATAATAATAATAATTGTAAAAATCCTGTTAGAAATTTTGTTGCATACTTCTTGGTATCTGTTTATAACTATATGGTTGTTATTCACTTAAAAAAAAGAGATACATTACTAAGGAGGACAGTATTATCCATGTACCCATTTAGATCCATATTGCTTGTTTATTATCCACATAATGGATTTGATAATTATAAGCAATTTCCCTCTGGGATTAATAAAGTTCTTTGAATCTTGAATTTGTGGGTTACAAAAACAACATGTGATTTTATTGTATTTTTAAGATAAGATAAGATGAGATATACCTTTATTTGTGTAATAATTCATAGAAATTTCTATGTTACAGCAACATAGAAAAATGTGCAAGTAGAAAGTATGGACAGAACAGTATATAAATAGGCTATAAAAGAAAAGCAATACAATACTTACACTTTTAAACGTTGCACTAGGTCCAACAAATTGCACTAGGATAATATTGCACAATTTAAAATGGTATCATTGCACAAAAATGTAAGATATTGCACAAAAAAATTTAAGATATTATAACTCTTGTAACTATATATACAGTATACAGTTTGTTTTATTTTGTTGACACACACCATATAGTGTTTAACATTTGAAGTGAAATCAGTGCTCGACTTGTTCATTTCCTGTCACCAGCTTTATACAAGTCTGTAAACGTAAGTGTTTTTGTCAAGTGTTTGCGGTATTGCATGATCTAAAAAAAAAATGACAGTTATCCTTTGATGTCTTGTTGCTTAAAAAGATGAAAGAAAAAGAAAAAAAATCCCCACCTGCTATTGTTTGAGCAATTAGTTGTGCTTTCATTGATGTTCTTAAATCTATTTATTTTACATTATTGTGCATCGTCTAGCAAAGACTCTTCTGTGGTTACACTGTGAACTGAATGAAATTTTTAATCAGGCTCCATCCATTATGTGGCATCTCTGTGACAGGGAGCAGACCAGCAGGAAGCAGTAAAATTTAGAGAGCGAACTCACTTTTAGGGGAACCATGGAGACTCAACCAAATTCTCAACGCATCCACAAACGCATTTCCTGTCACAAGCAGTACTTACCATTTTTATAATGTTATTGTGTATTTTTTTCATGTTGTAAGACTCTGTGGTGTAAACCATAAGGCATGTGTGCCAGAAAAATTCAAATTCAAAAAAAAAAAAAAAAAGCCAGTCTTACTTCTCGGGTATCTGTTTGTCATGTTGCTGTTGGCGGTGGTTAATATATTTGCAAATGCAGCCTCATTTCGGCACAGCTCCATTTCTGTAATGCCTGACTGATTGGTGGTGACAGCGTAATTTTTCCAATCAGACAATCTGAAATCTGATGACAGTTTGATATCCTTTACCAGACGATGTCGATCAAGCTGCCAAGACACAAGTCCACTTACAGTGGTTTTGAGACAAGTCTCCGTCTGAGCTGTTAATGTTTGTCTCATGTGTAGGGATAAACTAACAGATTGACAGCTGCTGGCTGCATAAATCTTTCAACTTGGTGCCTACAGCTTTTTTCTTTCTTTTTTTTTCATATTCATCCATGCTGCATGCTTCACAAGAAACTGATTTTCAGATCTCGTCCTCCGATACTTCATTATTTCACATAACAGATGATGCGATCCCATTAGTCTCTCAAAACCTGCTGGTGAGAAATGTGTCATGTTAATTTCCCATACAAATATTGGAGTGTCAATTTGAGCAATGTGTCTTACTGGAGGTCCTGTGAGACCTAGAACAGCTGTGCTTCCCAATAAAGTTTGGTTAACATAGAGAAATTGTTTGTTTGTGTGTGTTTGTGTGTCTGTCTGTCCATGTGTGTGCAAGTGTAACAAAATAGAGCTCTGTGATCGATTGGTGCTGCAGAGTAAATTCCCCAGTCTGGCTTGCTGGATCATACAAATGACAGTCAGTAACGAAAACAGAGGGTCTACTGCTGGTGGACGCCGCAGCCTACAGAGAAAGTGAACAGACTTTCCAAACACACTGGACCGTGGAAGAAATATAATATGAGCAACAAGAACAACAAAAAAACTTACTTCTTCTAGGGAACAGAGTGGGTCTTCTTTTCAACCTTTAAAACATTGCTCAGTGTATGTCTGGTTATGAGGAAGTGCAGTTTGGGAATGTATCTAGCACAGCACTGTTGCTGGAAATTTTTTTTTTACACTATATACTGTTACTGGCCATTTTATTAGAAACACCTACACTACCGTTCAAAAGTTTGGGGTCACTTTCTAACTCCATGATGGTTCCTGATTTTTATTTCTTTCTACATTGT